>ML685801.1:6617831-6629735 GCA_007922175.1 Pelusios castaneus
AAAGCGTCTGACGAAGTGGGATTTTCTCCCACGAAAGCTCATGCGATTAATAAATCTGTTAGTCTTTAAAAGTGCCACAAGACTCTGTTGTCTTTCTACAATAGACTAACACGGCTACCCCTTTGGAATTCGTATTTCACAGTATTTATTCATAGTACAAGTCTCTGGCCCTGATCTGCGGACTGCTGTGCCTGCATGGAGCTCTGTTGACTTCACTGGGATGCCTGTGGGCACAGCAGTCTACTTCCATGGATGAAGT
The DNA here is from genome assembly GCA_007922175.1 of Pelusios castaneus. NCBI lineage: Eukaryota > Metazoa > Chordata > Testudines > Pelomedusidae > Pelusios > Pelusios castaneus. The sequence continues at coordinate 6,618,091 of ML685801.1, forward strand.
TGCAGGATCGAACACTAAGCTAATCAACATTCAGACTCAGTGTATGTTTTATCATCTTAAAAATACAATGCTGTCTAAATAAAAAGTAAATTTAAGGTTCTGAAGATGATTTTGATAAAGATGTATCATTATGTTTTTTTACCAAAATGTCACTTGAGCGGGCATATTAAGGACATACTTTCTGCTTTCCGGCATACCTCCCGGAGAAATCAGTGCTGTTTTGCTTCACTGGGTTCTGCAAGATTGCACCTTAAATAACAGTTTGTCTTATCAGCATTCTTATGGTAGAAACTTTATCACATAGTAATAGATAAGATTTAAAAAAAAAATTCCAATCCTTCTTTCCTAAAGGATTATTATTATTCAGATTATCTTTAACACTGAATAATTTAGAATTCAAATAAAAGGGTACATTCCAAAGAGCATCGCTGATTAATTTGGTACATATAAACACTGGATAAAATAATAATGGGTAGGTTGCTGTGGAATAAATAATTAGTTGATTTATTATTTTGAAAGGCATTTTTATTTATATTTTGAGATTTTTCCTTCCCCCAAATAAGGAGGGGTTGGGAAGAAAAGATAAGAACAAACAAGCTAGGAATTGCAAAAGGGAGGGAAAGGAAAGGAAGAAAGGGATGAGAGAGTGACAGCCATTCTCCAGAAATTAATCAGAGATTTCTAAAAGGTCGTTCCAGATCTTTTCAAATTTTTGTGAGGTCCTCATTTGAAACATCACCTGCTCTTTAGCTGCCAGGTCAGCCAATTCATTGTGCCAAGTGTCTACTTCTGGAGGCAATCTGCTCTTCTGTCTAAGCAATACGAGTCATTTGACTGTAAGCATTGTTCTGGAGAACTAAGCTTTCCTTGAATTGAAGACTTTCTGAGATGAAGAACTATATCCCAAAACATAGATCTGGGAAATCATTTTTAAGGAGCCGTTTTAATTATATTAATCTTCCAACCTACTTCTAGTCTAAAGGATTGTATCCTGGGACAGTACCAAAACATATGAGCCAGTTTGGCTCTGGATGATGCACATCTCCACCTGTTTAGGAAAGGCCCAGGCATTTCTAAACTATGCAGGGACCTAAATCTTAGACTATTTTTCTCATAATGAACAAAATTTACCTTGTTTACCTGATGACTTTATATTGTTGCCTGCAAAGCTTCTTGATTAAGCTTCTTTTAATATTTTAAAATTAAAGTCGTTCTGATAATATTTGTAGCTTTTAGATGAATTCATCCTGATTTTTCAAAAACAAAACAAAAAAAAACCAGTTTCTCACTCAGTTGCTAATATTACTGTTTTCTGGTATAGGCACCAAAGTTGGCAGTTTTTCAAACTAACAAATACACACACAGGACTATATTATACCAGGTGTACTGATTTAAATCAGAGAGATTTTAATAGTGATTTAAATCAACAAGCAGAAAACTTTGATTTAAATGATCCATTTTAATCATGTGTTGTGTTTGTACTTTTTAATGTCCTAAAGAAAGGTTGATTCTCACTGGTTAGTTAAAACATGTTGCATTACAACTAAATATATTCTTTACTCTAAATTTGATGCTTCTTTTTGCTAACCAAGAGGTTATACTATATATGTATACATTTACTAAAGCAGTTATATAACTACACTACCATTTATTCAGATGCTTATCTTTTAGATTTCTTTAGTATAGAAGATAGTGAAATATGCATTTCTTTAATTACCAGATGATGACTACTTTTTTACTTGTACTTAGTGTCATGCTCTACGTGAATGAAAATTCAAATTCAATCAAAAGGCACAAAAATAGAATTTTAATTTTTTAAAATCATACTTAAATGTCCTGGATACATAAGGAAAAAAGTTGATCGAAACATATTTTACATTTAAAACTAACTGATTTACTGCACAAAGAAAATATCTGTAGTTTGTGAATTGACCTGATTGCTTTTTGATCACCCTGTCCTTCCAGATTTTAGAACCAATAGATCTCATTCCTACTTTTATTCATAGGTTAGAATCAGGAAGCTTTCCTGATTTTTTTCAACTCCCACTTCATTTCCTAACTGAAAATGAACTAGTCCTAGAATAAAATTAGCTGAATAAACTGAAATGAAAAAAATATTTTCTCTACACCTGCAGAAAAGGCTACCACTGTCAAAAGCTGGCTTAGAGCTTCAACAAACTCTGGCTACAGGTGCTTAGCCAGTTACTTCAACCAGTTCAGTGGTTTTGATTCTGTTTATAACTTGGCACAGGGACTGCTCAATCTTTATTGTATTTTCATTTAAATGATTTTAATAGTTTAGACTTTAACATAATTTGTCAATTTCAAATTTAATTGCAAATACTTCTTAAAAATCTGTATTTAATTTAAATAAAATATCTGACTGAAAAAAGTCTTTACATTATTAATTTTTATTCATCCATAAAATAAAACAGCAGACTGTCATACTTTTTCAGTGTTGTTTTTGAGTGTTGTTGTATAAGCAGCTGGGGGAAAACAAAATGCAGTACACCCTAACTATAATGAACCTGTCAGGGTCCAAGCCTTTTGTATTTAGATACAGTGCACGCTGGCTATAATGCCCTTCATTATTATGATCCTGGTCCTTGGATACCAACTATAGTACAGTACTGTAATGTAAAAAAAAAAAAAAAATTAAAGGGGTCTGACTTGCAGTATCGAACATTATCTCATAATTGTATGGAAGAATTGGAATTCATTTTCCAGTTGCAGGACATGACAGATATTACATCTCATTATTTATTAACTCTGTTTTTGCAGAGTTATCAGTTCGGGAGCAGGATATTTTTTCTATTCTCACTAGATCTATCTTCTTCATTGGACCCTTGTGGAATAAGTTTGCCAATTCTACTTCTGGCATATTATCCATTTCTGTTTTTTTTCATCCAGAACCAAAGGTTTCAAATTAGAGGCTTTACACTTGACAAATTCATATGGCCTTTATACTTCTCATGAAAGTTTCTTTAATTCATGGTTATAGAAAAAGTTTGTTTTATTATTTCTTTATGACCCAAGGGCATTCCTTATCTTTTCAGTAACTCCATCCTCTTCATGAGACCAACATCAATATTGCTTCCTCTTCAGTTTGCTTCCTCTTTAGTTACAAAGGTAAAAAGATCTTCTATTGCTCATCTTTTTGTAAGCTTCATTTTCAGATACACTGATAAGCCTTTTAAAAATCATTCTCTATGGCTATGTCTATACTTGTTAATTTAAGTCGACTTAGCATGTCTACACTTAAATTTTAAGTTGACTTTAGGGGGACCCTACAAAGTTGACCTAGAGCGTCCACACTGGACGCCTAGGTCGACTTGTAGGGGCTAGGTGGACCTGGGACTGGTCCATGGTGGCAGGGGGGCACCCCTTGCCAAGTGCCAGGGGGTTCAGCCTTTGCCCCATTGTACCTGGGTACAATGGGGCAAAGGGGGACAGGGACCCTGGCAGGGCATCGGGCAGGATGCCCTGTGTTGGGGCATGCCAGGCTCTCCTGTGCCAGCCACCCTGCCAGGGAGGGCAGTGAGGAAGTCCTGGAGAGCCCTAAGTCGATTTAGAGTTGACTTAGGGCTACTCCACGTCTACACTGGCTTAAGTCGACTTTAGAAAGTCGACTTAAGCCAAAAGTCGACTTAAAACTAGGTTTTATAAAGTCGACTTAACTTTTCCTTAAGTCGACTTAAGCAGCTGCTTAAGTCAACTTAAGGAAAGTGTAGTATAGATGCAGAGTAAATTAAGTCGACTTAAGCAAGCTTGAATCAACTTAATTTACAAGTGTAGATGCACCCTATTTGCCCAGTGTTTCTGCAGTGTAGTATGTCCAGCTAGATATCCTGATCAGACAATAGTTCTTTTCTAATTGAAACATGCTGATGTATTTCCAACAATTTCAGGAAGAGTAAGGCAGAGCACAATGGTTAGAAATAAAAGTTATTATTTTAATAATTGTGTTGTTTTTCCAACGAAGACTAGAAAAACTCAGTTGCACTGTATACTACCACTGAATTTTTTTGATTTCCATTGAAGTCATTGGAAATTTTGCTTGAATAAGATCCATAATACTCAGCCTTCAATCTGATTAGTCTCAGAGTGATAATAATTAATGCAGTCTTTCTATTTCTCTCAAGTGCAAAGGCCAGCTCAGCTACAGTAAATAGGCAGTACTTAGTTGTAGCTGAACAACTACAATTACTAAAATGAAGAAGCAGCTGAGAATCAGGGCCCTAATATCCACATTTTACCTAAAAATATTCAGTACAACCTTTGCAACAGCCACATACCTTGCAAAGATTTCAAACTTGCCAGCATTCAGTGTTAGGAAGCAGAATGTCATTTTCGGTCTGATCCTGCAGTCCTGAGGCAAAACTTCCACTGGAATAAAAGGGAGTTCTGCGTGACAAAGGACTACAGGTTTGGACTTCTGAACATTTCTGTCCCCAGCTTCTTAGGTAAGTTTTTTCTAAGTTAGAAACAATGAACAACAATATGGAGCCCTTAATATATATAGTTATTTTCATCTGAAGACCTCACAGCAAAGTAAGAGCTCAGTCTGTTCCTTTTATAGATCTGCCAAAGCAAGATTATATAGGTTTTCTTTTGAATTTCAGAAAATTTTTCAAATAAAATCCACAATCATGTGTTCCCATGGATAATGAGTTTTATGGGGATCATGGGCATGAGCCCCAATATCCTTTAAATGTAAATAACCTGCATAAGGGAGTAGAAACTTTACCTGTTGAATCTCACAGTATGACAGTTCCTAAGATCCTAGTAAGACCAACACTGTATTCATTTTATAGAAAATTTTTCCAAGGGCAATGTCAGAAGCAAGTAAGATTGTTCTTTTCCCCTCTGAAACATTGCACCGTGCATCAGTATTTGTACTCTTACGGGCCCTGATCCAGCAAACCACTTCAGCACCTTTTTAACTTGAAGTATGTAAATAGGCTAGCCAATGAGCCATTGAAACTACTAAAGACCTCATCGCTTAGCTGTGCTTAATCATTGTGCTGTATCCAAGATTTAGGCACCATTCCATCAGGTCAGTAAATTTGTGTAGAGTATGAATCAGTGCAGAGTTTGGCCCATTATGCCATGGAAAGTAGGAGCGGTTTCCTGAAAAGCTATGGCGGGGAAGAAGTAATGGAAACTATAGGCATGTAGGTTTAAATTTTCAGACATGTTCAGGATTCGCCCCTCACTTTGTTTCCAGTGACTTAGAAGGTTGTGCACTGGTTTAGGACACAGGGCATCAGGGTTTGAATCCTGATTTGGCCATTGGTCTGCTGATGACCTGAGGCAAGTCACTTCAATGATACCTGCTTCCTTTGTAAATAGTAATTGATTCTAGTCGGAGAAAAGTTACTAACTGAGTGCATTTGAAAATGTCAAGCATATAGATTAAAAAAAAGTTTGTCATAGTTTTTCTTCTTACGCGTTCTCTTGTACCTCACTTTTCTTATCTTTTTTCTATTACATTTTGTTGTTTTTCTCTTTTCCTATGCCTTTCAACATTCTGTTCATTTCTCCTCTTTTCTGTTCTTCGTTCTGTTCCCAATCGTTCTTATTTCCTCTTCTCTTCGTCTGTATTCTCTTTTTACTTCATCCAGTCTGTGAAACCCTCCACTTTTCCTTTTTTCCTTCCATCTCCTTCTTTCTTGTCTCCTTTCTTGTAATTTCTTTTTTGCTTTCTCTCTCTATTGTCCCTTTTGTTACCATTTACAGTTGTGCACAAGTGGACAAACTGGTCCCTTTTGCAACAACAGACATTCAAAGAATAATATCTAGCTTATTAGACAGCTTCTAAATATTCGTGCAAAATGTTCAAGTTCCTGAACTATAGTTAAGCAATTAGTCTTTTTGTTTTTGTGCTATTGTGTGTGCGTACACACGTACATACATACGTACCTACGAGAGGGAGATGGGTTCCTACACATCTTATAGTTTATTTCTATTATAAGTAGGCTCTTAAATGTTCCTCTGAAATATTGACTAGTAGTTTAAATAGTAAATTGAAATTTGGAAACTAATGAAATGAGTATTTGACAGAGTATTTCTTCTAGGAGATCTTAGGGCTTGTCTACCCGGTCCCTTAGTCTGCACTAGCGGTGTGTAAATTTTAGTGAATAGTAACATATTGCACACTAATTGGCCTGTATAGATCCTGCTGGCTTGCAATAAAAGTTCTCAGATGTGCGTTAATAGGATCCCATTTCAAACAGTTCTATATTAACATGTACTAGGGAACCTCTAGTGTGTGCCAGCAGAATCTACATGGGCCACATAGAGCAAAATACACTAGTGCACACTGGAATGTACACCCCTGTTAGTGCAGACCAATGCATCGTGTAGACGAGCATCTAACTCAGTGGGTCTCAACCTTTTGCAGGTTGTGACATGCTTGGCACTATATTGTGACCGTACAGGACACACCAGCTCTCAAACCCCGCAGGCCGAATCCAGCCATCTCCCTGGCTCTCTGTGGCACACTTAGCATTGTATGGCAACATAGTAATATGTCCCAACACGTTGGTTGAGACCCACTGGTGTAGACATTCCCTTAAGGAATATATAAAAAATGTATTGCCAATGAACATAGAGCTGAGGACTGGAAGTTAGGAGACGCTGGTTTTATTTCAAGCTCCACCACTGATTTACAGTATGTTTTTAGACAAATAACTTACCCTACCTGTGCATCACTACCTCAATCTGTAGTACAGGGGAAACACTTTAGAAGGTGTTCAGAGGCTTAATCAATTAATGGGTGAAATTCATGACTTTGCACAAAGCCCAAGTAGGTGAGCCAGTATGGTAGCTTTTATTTTCTTAAATAACAATCTAAATGGCATTTGAACTATAAATTTATTATCAGTTAGCTGTGAAATTTGATTAAGGTAATCTTTTCAGTCATTATAAAAAGTAAGTTCTTTTTCAAAGAACTTAAAAAGATATGTTTAATTTTTTACTTAGAATTCCATATTTAATTTGCATAGTCTATAATGTATATTTTTTTTCACGATCCTAAATGGCATTTGTCTTGCCATATTTTTCTACAGGTTTTAACTCAGTGTGGAACAATGCTATATAGTCTTTAGACTAATTGGCTATGTCTGCACTGGGTAATTTAAGTCGACTTTAACTAAGTCGACTTAGTGTGTCTCCACTTAAAAATAAAGTCGACTTAAAGGGGAACTTAAAAAGTCGCCCTAGAGCGTCCACACTGGACGCCTAGGTCGACTTTGTGGGGCTTAGGGGGACCTAGGGCAGGTCCAAAGGGGCAGGGGGGGCACCCCTTCCCCAATAATGCCAGGGATCTCAGCCTTTGCCCCATTGTACCTAAGTACAATGGGGCAAAGGGGGACAGGGACCCTGGCAGGGCATAGGGGCAGGGTGGGCAGACTCTGCCCTGCCCTGTGGGGGGGGCATGCCAGGCTCTCCCTGTGCCCCCCGCCCCCGGGCAGGTAGGGCATTGGTGTAGCCCTGGGGTAGCCCTAAATCGACTTAGGGCTACCCCATGGCTACACTGGCTTAAATCGACTCTAGGGAGTCGACTTAAGCCTTAGGTCTACTAGGAGGGAGGTTTAATAAAGTCGACTTAATTTTCATTAAGTCGACTTTATTTTCCTTAAGTCGACTTAAGCAAGCTGCTTAAGTCGACTTAAGGAAACTGTAGCGTAGATGCAGGGTAAATGAAGTCGACTTAAGCAAGCTTAAGTCGACTTAATTTACCAGTGTAGACGCAGCCATTGATAGCAGATGGCTGATTTTCTTTATGACTAAAAAGAATATTCAGGTTTACCTAAAAATTTTGTATAGAAATGTAAAGAGACATTTTCACGCCGTTAAATTTGACCTTCTTTAAAATGTCACAGTATGTAGATGAATCTCCTTCAAAGTCTAAATATCTTATGGGGGAGGGCAGGAGACTTGGTGCCTTTAAAATTCACCATTGCATAACCAAGAGGAAAATCTATTGTATATATAAAAGCTAAACATTAGCAATTTGGGTATGGATCTTGTAATTCACTGCTGTTTTTGCAGTAGCACCTCCTTAACAAACACTGCTCTTAAAGCACATACTCAATTATGCTTGTGCTGATTTCATCTGTGATTTTTGTTCACCAACAAACAAACAAATCTATAAAATTTCAAACTCTCTTTGAAACTTCAAGGTGAAAAAGGGGATTTAACTAACAGTGAAATATATTTAAAACGTTCAGATTCTGAAGAAGATCTCTACATAAGCTCGAAGTCTTGTCTCTCTCACCAACAGAAGTCAGTCCACTAAAAGATATTACCTCACCCACCTTGTCTTTCTATTTTGTCAATCGCAAACAAAGTGAAAAATTGCTCCTTTTTTTTACTGCCATTGTAGTTCTTTTATTTGGGGAAAAAAGGCACCCTTCACAGTTCAGTCTGCAAAACTTAAATTGATTCAGATACCAAAATGATCTTTTCACCTTTTCCTTGGAGCTGAGATGTGTTTGGGCTCTAGTGAATAAAAATGAATGTTTTGCATCATGTAGGGAGAGATGTATTGTAAGGCCTCTGAGGAGCTAGTTTAAAAATAGTTCCAGAGGATGGTCAGTTTTTGACTGAATAAGTAGAAAATAATTAAATGAGTTCCAATTCCTGGTATGTTGAATAGTCTAATTGTTGGTTTCATTCTCATGCTTACATCAGCTGTAGGGTTTATAGAAAACAAAATGTTCCTCCAAAGCTTATACTGTACACCTTATTGCAGAGAACTCACTTTAGGCCATACATTTTTTTCTGTACCTTTATCCAGGTCTTCACCATTCTGGAGGTTTCTCCCCAGTCTCCTTGTTAGCCCTTCTAGAGGCTTATTCAGTGATGACAAAATCTTTCTTATTCAATCAGTCCCTCTTTTGATCTGCCATTTCATGGTTGACAGTGTCTCAGTTGCCTTAGAGAGCTGAAAACAAAATAATAACAAGGGACCTGTTGATTGTTCTAGAGTAATTATGGTCAGGATTGGTAGATTTCCAGCACTTCCCTTTATAAGACTGTTTTCAGTTGCTTATAACTTTACTAACCTTTAACCATTTTGGCTGAAATTTTACATGCCAAATATGTTCCTCGGGCTAATTTTTGTTCTTTAATTCCAGCGAAAATGGTTCAGACATTTCCGAGGCTAGGGTAGAATACATTGTATATTTATAAAATTTTTCGTGACATTTCCTTTGAAAAATTGTAGCACCCCATAGTTTGGAGCAGAGATTTGAAATTTGGCTCAGATGAGCTGATGGCAATGAGGACACTTAGATTAAAAAACGAGATTAGGGCTAGGAGCCAGTGGGAACAGGGAATGTGAGCAGGAGAATGACTAGTCTGTGGGGAGTCAGAAAGACCAGACAAAGAGCTGAGGATGAGGGAATTGGGACTGGCTGGGCAAGGAGCACTGAGTTTGGGAATGGATCTGGGAATGGCTGGGTAAGGAGATTTGGAACTGGGTGGAGAAACAGGGACAGGGAATCTGGAGGAGTGAGACTTGGACTTGCTGGACCAGGATGAGAAACCTGAGGAGTCAAGACTGGGCCTAGGTAGGTAAGGAGAATGGAACTGGAATGAGGAGCCCTGGGTGTGGAAGAGACAGAATAGGAGGGAGCAGGTTGAAGGGGATGGTGCAGAAAGGGTCTTACTTGTGGGGAATGAGCAAGAGTTTGTCTACTTGAGAAGACTCCCCTGCAGACCGTGGAATGAAACCCAAAAGCTCTGAGTCTCACCAACCCTCCACTGTAAGGAGATACCTGTGAGACTCCCTGGCAAAGTGTCCCATCTCCGTCTGGTACTGGTCCACATAGCAGATGAAAACCTATTACTTCTCTCAGTTACTTCATTAGCTGAAGTGGCAGAGGTCTGTGTAGTGGATCTAAAGTTTCCATTGATGCCAATGAATGATGTCGGTGTCATGTATAATTTCTGTCTTTTTCATTTGCTTTCTTAAAAACCTAGGAAATTACCCACAAAAAACTAAATTAAAAGAACATTAAGGTTGCAAAATCAAGCACTCAAAAGTTAGAAAGTGTCAGACTCTTAATTGAGACCCCCTTGTGCATATGCATTATGATACAGTCTTTAATTACATGATCACATACCTTATTTCCCTGTCCATGTTTCCCAGCCCAAATGGCTCGCAGTTCCAGTATACCTCCCTGGGGTCCTCATCTAATCTCAAGGCAAGTCTACACTGCACAGGATTTCGGCAATAGTTGAAGGGAGATACACAAGGAATTTTAAGTACTTTGCGTATCTCCTTTCAACTGCCTACTTACTACGGTGTCTACGGTGTCATCCTGCCTCCCCGCTTCACCATGCCCTGGTTCCAGTGTTTTTCTCCAGCCAGTCCTAATTCTCCCTGTGCACTCTGACTCCTCATCAGATCTATCTCCCACCCTCCTCAGCTACTTTCCTATACCTCAATGATTATAAATCCCAGCCTCCTCTACCTCTTCATCCAATTTCAGTCTCTACTGAGCATTGGTGAAAAGGCTTTATAACTTAGCCAGATTTGGATGGATTTTCTCAGGGGTAGTAAAGGCATATCTCTGACAAAAAGGCCACACCCTGCCAAATTTCAAATTTCTGCTCTAAAGAATAAGGGGACACTAGTTTTTTCTTTTTTTAAGAATGGCACCAGAATTTTTTTAAACAGACAAACAATGTTATTATCCAGTAATCTTTTTTCTTGGAAATGGATGAACTGTTTCGATTGAAATTTTCTAAAAAATAATAATAATAAAAAAATATATAGAGCCCAAGGCAAACACCCAGCATGGAAAATTTCAACCCGAACACTTAAAATTTGCTTACGCATTAATGAATACTTAAAATCTGGCAAAATTATAAGCAGCTGAAAATAGGCTTTTATAATGGGAAATGTCATGCAACCTTAACTATGTAACTTAATAAGAAGTGGTGCTAGCTGTTCTACCCATAATAAGGTATAATGCTAGTCGAAACAATCAAATGACCTTCTTTTACTTCTGTAACGTACCCAAGGCTAATGGCTTTCTCCCTGATCATCTTTGATGTTAAATTGCAGCATATTGAGGGCAGAGTATTCCTTTCTTCTCAAATTACTGTTCTTTTAACTATAAATATTTAGGGTGATGAAATTTAAAAGTCACTTTTATTCTTAATTCTGAGATCTAAAATCAACAATATACAAAAACATGACACAGAAGTGGAATTATAGGCACATTTGCTGCGTCTACACTTGTAAATTAAGTCGATTTAAGATTGCTTAAGTCGACTTAATTTACCCTGTGTCTACACTACAGTTTTCTTAAGTTGACTTAAGCAGCTTGCTTAAGACGACTTAAGGAAAATAAAGTTGACTTTATTAAACCTAGATTTAATTCGACTTAAGGCTTAATTCAACTTTTTAAAGTCAAATTAAGCCAGTGTAGATGTGGGGTAGCCCTAAGTCAATTTAGGGCTACCCCAGGACTACACCAATGCCCTCCCTGCCAGGGGGGGCACAGGGGGAGCCTGGCATGCCCCCCCAAAGGGCAGGGCAGAGCCCTGTGTGACGCTGTCCGGATTTAGGGAACCATTTATGATATTATTTTCTATTAATAGCTCATAAATGCTATAATCCATAGGAA
>ML685801.1:6629745-6689144 GCA_007922175.1 Pelusios castaneus
AGGCTGTCTACAGCCATTGTGTCCTTAATGGCTCATCAGGTTTCTCCCTGGGCCCATTGTACCTGGGAGCTTCCTTAACATTAAGGACACAATGGTTGTAGACAGCCTGTCTGGGGTGTTTCCCCAGAATCACACAAGTTAAAGTATAGATATAACAACCATATTCCTAACTTCTAATACAAATACAATTCCTATACATAAACTATAAGTTCCCCTTTAAGTCGACTTTAATTTTAAGTGTAGACTCACTAAGTCAACTTAACTAAGTTAAGACTTAGTTAAGTCGACTTAGTTAAAGTCGACTTAAAATTACAAGTGTAGACATAGCCATTGTGGGCTAAATCCAGAATTACACCTGTGGAAGATCTGGCACAGTTCATGGGTCCAAAGGTGACCTTCAGCTGAACTGGGCAGCAAAGACAGCATGCAGTAGTCCAAAGTTAATTGTGTTGGCGACTAACAGGAGACATTCTGGGAACAGGGGGATTGGTAGTGTACCGGGGTGCCCTGGTTATGTCCCTCTTCTGCAACCACATCCCCTCTACTGATGGTCAAGATGAGGGATGACATAAGATTTGCTACAGTGGCTCTATGGCACCTGAGCCAAGGGGAATCCCTCAAGTAATTGTGTCCACTGGGTTCAAATCTGCTTTGTGCCAGGCAAACAGTGTAAAGCAGATTTAAGTGAAAGCCTGCTTTCTTTGATTTCAGTGTGAAAAGATTTCTCTCAGTGTACTGGAGTATTTAGAACTCCCTTTGTGGTGCTCTCCATGACCAATTTATAAAATAAGGTGGTGTAACAGTTGCCATTCTATCTCTGTTTCAACTGCTCATTACTCTGACATTTTCACCTATCAGACAGAAATTATTTGTCTCTCTGAAGGTGACTCAAAAATAATAATAAAAGTGAATAAAAATGGTTTCAATGGTTGAAACAGATGAAAACATATTTTCTTCATTATAAAACAATCCTGACAACATTGTTTCTGAACATCCATGTAGCTAAAAAATGGTAGAGTAGAAAGATTAAATTTGGCTTGGAAATTGTAATCTGAGAACATTCGATGTGTAAATAATTGAGAAACAAAATAAATATTGAATACAGTACTTCAATGCAATTTTTACAGTCACTTTTCAGATGAGAACCATAGTTTAGGAGGCATTTGTTAAATTAAATTACTTCCATTTTGGTGTGGGAGTAAAATCAAATTTGTCAAGATTTTTTCTTAGTGATAGCATAGCTGAAGTCATATGTTACTGAGTGCCATAAATAATACACAGTTTTCTTTTTAAAGTCATGTATTTTGTACCTGATTGAATATTAGTTGTTCATATTTAGTTATTTAACATTACTACAAATATTTATTTAATATGAATGATTTTAAAGATCATCCATATGTAACAAATCTTAAAATGGAACAGTTTTGTAATTAGTTTTTCATCGTCTAATTCCATCTCTTACAAACAGGTCAACAGACATGAAAGAAACTTTTTATGTACGCATTTATAAATCACACACTGACAAAATCTAGTGAAAAAGACATTTTATTCTTATGCATTTGTTCTTTGTAACAGGAAAAAATAAACTTTAGGAGTATTGCAATAACAAAATGTTTTCTCTCGTCTCCCGTATACTGTCTGGCAGTATGTCCCTGATCTAACAATTTCAGAGTTATCTTTGAACTCATGCTCAAGCCCCTTTTGTTGAATAGGAGTGTATTTAAATACATGCTTAAAGCTAAGCACATGCTTGATTACTCTGCTGAATCGGAACCTAGGTTTTATAATAATATAACGGTACCATATTTCTATTTACTAATGTATATTTTCTCCCTCCCATCTAGTATGCCTACGAAATATACCTTTTATGCCCCTTTTACCATATTGTTTAGGAAATTATTTTTCTAGCTGCAGAGACAAAATGTATGGACCAGATTTTATAGTTTACTGCTAATAATCAGATAGAATAAACATAAAATCAGTATGTAAACTACATTGTGCTTAAAAGCTTGAAGGACAGAGACATGCTTACTCCAGTGTGTTTACAGATATTTGCATGTGCTGGGATCAGCTAATGTAACTATTTCTGAATAATAAATTTACCTTTTTCTCTAACTAAAGAGCATAAAAATCATGCAGGAAACAGCAGTGTTTGATCAATGTTATAAGTGATGCACATAATCTAACATCAGTAGCAAATGGTCAAACACTGTGGTGAGAATTTGTGTAGGAACAGATCCCTACATCTTTCTCTGTCACTATGCAAGGCTCCAGAGCTCTGAAAAAGAATAATGATGTAAATCAAAAGAGTAAAAACCTTCATTGTTTACATACTTCAAATCCTGTCAGACTGATGCATTAATGCCATGGTTTATGGGTTTCTGTCAGCAAAAAATGGAGCAAGCTCAGAATTAAAGGTTTGATTTGTTTTTTCATGTTTAAAAGTATAAAATACATTAAAAACCATATTAGAAGCACTGGATGTTCTTACAAACAGCATGGATAATTTGAAGGTGAGTTTAAATGATCTGTCCATGAATTTAGTTAAGAGAATCATTCTTTCATGTAGAGTGTGTAAACCAAAAGCTCTCCTGTGAACTTTCAGGGGATCCAGTTAACATTTTCTGAAGTCCAGCCATTATAGCTACAGTAAATACACTGTTGTCATGGTAATGCACTGATCAAAGTCAGAAGGAAAAAACTCACACATTGTTATGCTTCATAGTGTGAGATGAAAGGACGGCCTGACTAGAAATAAAATTGAATTGATAAGCATTTAGTTCAAGTTGATTTTCCATCCTTCCAGAAAGGCATATTGAATATGAATTTTAAATTAAATTATTTCAAGATAACTATGTGATTTCATATAGTTATTCAAGTATAGTCAGTACTCAATATTATGTATGTCAACATAATCATGAAGAGGCAGTTTTTGATGGGAAAAGTACTGTATAGCTGAAATCCATTTCTCTCGGTTATTTTGAACAAGGTTGACACTTGCCCATATGTGGCCATGCAGAGGAATAAGGGGGAAGTATGTCAAAGTGCACTATAGAATACTTTCAATGTTTGTGAGCAGGATCAACATGGCGACTTAGTGGGTGGCTGGCCAATGTGTTATATATTCACACTGGCTTTTTCACACACTAAGTCTCTTCACAGATAGGGTAATTAAAAATAACGTTAGATATATTCCACAGTTTGCTTGTTTCCTGAACTACGGTCTGGATGTGTAAGCAAAAAACAAATCAAAATAACTATAAGAAAAGAAAATGAAACAAGCAAATTAGAGTATTAAATGATCCAAGATACCCTGCAGATGAACTATAAGTAGAGCGTAAGGGCAAGGAGTCTTCAGCGGTCCTAAAGCAGCATTTAACTTTGTGGAATATCATGTATCCAAAGGAAAAGGCCACGACTTCAGAGACAAAGGAGAATGTACTCAACAGCGTGTACTCTCGCCTGTTCCAGTTATAGGGTGTGTCTACACTTGTAAATTAAGTTGACTTAAGCTTGCTTAAGTCAACTTATTTTACCCTGCGTCTACACTACAGTTTCCTTAAGTCGACTTAAGCAGCTTGCTTAAGTCGACTTCAGGAAAATAAAGTCGACTTAATTAAAATTAAGTCGACTTTATAACACCACCTTCCAATTCAACCTAAGGCTTAAGTCGACTCCTTAGAGTCGACTTAAGCCAGTGTAGACGTGGGGTAGCCCTAAGTCGACTTAGGGCTACCCCAAGGCTACACCAATGCCCTCCCTGCTGGGGGGAGACACAGGGGGAGCCTGGCATGCCCCCCCACAGGGCAGGGCAGAGCCCTGCCCACCCTGCCCCTATGCCCTGCCAGGGTCCCTGTCCCCCTTTGCCCCATTGTACCTAGGTACAATGGGGCAAAGGCTGAGCCCCCTGGCATTGGGCAAGGGGTGCCCCCCTACCCCCGTGGACCTCCCCTAGGTCCCCCTAAGCCCCTAGAAGTCGACCTAGGCATCCAGTGTGGATGCTCTAGGTCAGCTTTTTAAGTTCCCCTTTAAGTCGACTTTAATTTTAAGTTTAGACACACTAAGTCGACTTACTTAAAGTCGACTTAAATTAACAAGTGTAGACATAGCCATAGTAATCTGAAAAGTTTCTCATAACAGCATGTAAAACATTTGCGGACAGAAGTGTCTGTTTTTTATGTTGACAGTGTCTCTTCAGTTCTGCTTGCAAAAACTTTAATTTGTCTCAGATATGCATGCATTTAAACACAGTCTTTAATTACATTGATTTGGTGCATACTATTTGTCACTTCCATGTCACCAGTTCAAATTAAGCTCAGACTGGTGGTGATCAAAAGATTCTTTTTGCTGGCTGTTGAGAGGCTTATATAAAATTATCTGGATCTCATTACCTCATCCACCCAGAGTCCACATGGACACATCACAAAACGCTATTACAATTTACTTTACTCTTTGTGTGTGCGTCTACATTTACAAATTTCGTTGATTTAAACTTGCTAAAGTCGATTTAATTTAATCTGTGTCCACACTACATTTTCCTTAGGTCGACTTAAGCAGCTGCTTAAGTCGACTTAAGGAAAATTTAAGTCGACTTTACTAAACCTAGTTTTAAGTCGACTTTTCTGGCTAAGTCAACTTTAGAAAGTCGACTTAGCCAGTGTGGACGCAGAGTAGCCCTACGTAGACTTAGGGGGCTTTAGGGCTTCCCTACTGCCCTCCCTGCCAGGGTGGCTGGCACAGCCACAGCCTGGCGTGCCCCCCCCCCCCCACAGGGCAGGACAGAGCCCTGCCCGCCCTGCCCCTATGCCCTGCCAGGGTACCTGTCAGGCTCAGCCCCCATTGTCCCAAGGTACAATGGGGCAAAAGCTGAGCCCCCTGGTACTTGGCATGGGGTGCTCCCCCTGCCACCGTGGACCTGTCCGAGGTCCACCTAGCCCCTACAAGTTGACCTAGGCGTTCATTGTGGACGCTCTAGGTTGATTTGGCGGGGTCACCTCTAAGTTGACTTAATTTTTGAGCGGGGACATGCTAAGTCAACTTAAATTAACAAGTGTAGACATAGCCTGTGGTTCTTGCACTGATTTTGAGAACAGAAAAAAATGCATTTAATTTAATTTAGGTCATTAGTACCGTTCCTTTAAGATGATGTCTACTTTTCTGAGCAAATAATTACAACGCTATTTACCTCCGAACTATGTTTTCACAATTGAGATGCATCAATTGATCTGATTCCAGTTAGTGTATGTTAATAGTCCAAGCATTGGAATTTGATATTACAATTATTTGATGAGCTCTTTAATTCCATTTAGATATTCAGTTAATGCCACTTATCCTGATGGAGTTAAATTAGCTCTGACTGACTAGCTATGGGGGCCAAAAGAAGAAAAACAATTTGGGATTAGATACCTGAAATAGGATTATATTAATATTAAAAACTGTGCAGTATAGTTGTAAAAAGAGCTTTAGTTATTACCTAAATAGAACCAAACCAATTCCAAAGTCTCTGTGGCTTTTTTTGGCATTTAGGCAGAAGACCTGCAGCGGTCCATCCCAACACAAGTTCTGTCCAGATGGACCATGCTTTATACACTTCATTGCTGTGGGCTAGCAGGTCTTGAGCCACCTATGGGAATTCCACTAGATTCAAAGCAGCTTCTCAGCATACCTTCACAGTGGTTCTCTCATTGAACTGTGTAAGACTTTGAGCTCTAGGAACAGCTTTATAAAGCACTGTTACTACTCAGGCAGGGCCTCTGGAGCTGAAAAGTCAACTGAAAGCAATGACTCATCTTTAGAGGATCTCTATGGTTTGTTAATCTCCCAAAACTGGAAATCTGAATGAGCAATTCTTGTAGGAGAAAAGTGATCACTAATGTAGACAAATTCCAGAGGGGTAGCTGTATTAATCTAGTTCGGCAAAAAAAAAAACAAGGAGTCCTGTGGAGCTTTTAAAGACTAACAAATTTGTCACATGAGTTTTTATAAGAGATTTTCTCCCATGAAAGCTCACATTAGTCTAGTTCAGCAAAACAAACAAGGAATCCTTCTTGCCGGGGAGCCGTGGCTTCCCGGCGAGAAGGGAGCCACGCGTGGCTACCCGGCTGAAGGGAGCCAAGCGCGGCTCCCTTCTGCCAAGGAGCCACGCGTGGCTCACTTGTCCCCAGGGGGAGCCCTAGCTCTCTTGTGTGTGTGGGGGATGATGAGAAGGGGAGAGCTGCGGCTTCCTTGTCCCCACCCTTAGGTCAACTTAGGGAATTAAGTCGACTTAGGGCATCCACACAGGTTTTAGGTCGACTTAACGAATCGACTTAGGTGTTAAGTTGACCTAAAGAGCGGTAGTTATTAAATCGACTTAAGGAAGCGCTTAAGTCGACTTAATGAAAGCCAGGTGTGGGCGGAGCTTTGTTTAGGTCGAATTAAGTGTCCTTAAGTCGACCTAACTTGCCAGTGTAAACATACCTTTTGGTAGTAGCTGTATTTCTTCAAGGTGATTAATATGTATGGACCCAGGTTAATGAGTCATGAATTAGTGGAAGGAAATAAAGAGAGATTTGGAGCATTTTATACCCTGGGAGACCTGCACTGTGGAGAAGAGGCAAGCTATCCCAATGGACTCTGCTTACCAAAAGCTTTTGAGTTTGTGTGCGAGCAGTGCTGTTCTCCTATAAAACTCAGCAACACTAAGATATCTTACAAATAGTTATACTTTTACTGTAAAAATCTAAAAGCCCTGTATTATTTCCATAAACGGAACATGTGTCCCAGTTTTTCAAGTGAAGTCCAAGTGTCCCAAGGCTTTCATTTAGGGCATCTGAAATCTCCCACTTTTACATTTCATCAACCAAAGATTTTTGCAACTGCATAATCTTTGTAAAAGATGTATTGCACACAGATATTAGATGTTTAGTATGCCCCTTCTTCATTCAGATCACATAGCCAGGGTCTGTTTCACACCAATCATTGCTCAGGGTTACATTTGTGAAATGTGCCAGGCCAGGATATTGCACTTCGCATCTGACGAGTTGATGACCGAGTCTAGTCAGTGCAGAGCCTCTCCTCTGGCCTACTGGTAGTGAAGAGGTGCAGGGAATTGGGAAGAAAGGAGGAATGTTTGGTGGTTCTTCTCTCCTCTAAATGGCTTACCTAACCAGAGAGAAGAGGGCAGGAAGGATCAGAGAAGCAGAAGGAGACGGTATAGAACTCCAGAATTCTTTTTTCTTCACTGCTGCCCTGGGGGAGCCTTTCTAACCCAGACAAAGCAGATCAAAGAAAGGAATCCGAATGCTCAACTGGCTATTTTGAATCCCTGTAAATTGTTGTCACAAAAGTGTCCTCAATCTTTATTTTGAAATGATAGTCCCCTGATAGTGCTACACCTCCTCCCTCTCCCCCCAAAAGGCTGAGATCAGAGTTAAGGTTTGTGTGTGTTTTTGAGAAATGAAACGTGATGTGGGCAGTTATAAGTTGCATATGAAAAGGAATTTATTGCAGAGACTGTGAGAGAGTTTGGGTGTTAGGATATTTAGGTGAAATATGTGAACTGTAACTGTTCCGAATGTAAATGTTCTTGTAACTGCTGATTTCCATGATTATTAATTACTGTTTTGTTGGGAAATGTATTTGAACAAACTTAGTTCTAATTTAATGATTTTGTATGAGAGTGTATGTGTCTGTGGGGAGGAGGGGTTCCCTGTTTCTTTGAACAAGCTTGGTTCTAATTTAATGATTTTGTGTGAGTGTGTGTGTCTGTGTGTAGGGGTGGGGTTCCCCATTTCTTTGAACAAGGTTAGTTCTAATTTAATGATTTTGTGTGTGAGCGTGTGTGTCTGTGTGTGTGTGTGTGGGGGGGGGGGTTTCCCTGTTTCTTTAAAATGATCAGTAAAATTAAGTCTTTCATTCAACAACCTCCAAATGTTTGTGTATAATTCCATTAAAATAACTACATTAAAAGATTGCTGAGGTTTCACAGTGAAGCATTCAGAATTAGGAAATGAAAAGCTTGTGGCTGGTTTTGCAACACAAAGAAACAAAGTACAAACTGTACAGAATTGAGCATAATCTAATTTTTGAGTCATACATGATTTCTGTTTTTAGCATCCAAGTAGGTAAGCGCAGTAGGGAAGAAATATTGGATGTTGGGACTGGTGATTGTTCATTTTTCCTGTCTGGTGGTGATAGCTGAGGTCTGGGGAGGGAATTGAGGACCTCTGAAAAATTTTGGAGGCATTTTGTCTAGTTGTCCACACTATAAAATGGGTAGGTGTGTATGAAGATTTTAGTGTGTACATCTGATAGGAAATCTTTAATTTATGAGTAGAGGTCTACCAAATTCACGGCCATGAAAACTGTCACGGACTGTGAAATCTAGTCTCCCTTGTGAAATCTGGTTTTGTGTGTACCTTTTGAATGCTATTGTGTACTTCTATACTATAATATACACTGTAGTATAGGGTAAATATGCAGAAAAATACACAGCATGTCTCGAACTGGGGTCCTGACCCAGGAGGAAGGTGCAAGTCTATTGTGGGGGAGCCACAGTATCGCCTCCCTTACTTCTGGACTGTCTTCAGAGCTGGATGCCAAAGAGCAGCAGATACTAACTCAGTGCCCAGCTCAAAAAGCAGCACCACCTCCAGCAACAGCTCAGAAGTAAGGGTGGCACGGAACGTCTGACTGTACGACCCCACCTGCAAAATTTGCTCTTTATGTCCCGACCAACCCATGAAAAATGTGTGATTTCTCTGTGATTTAAGTAGGACCCTATATATGAGTTTGTGTTTAATCAAATGTACTGCGTTCTGCTAAATGTACCTTAGTCATCACTCTGAAATAGTGTGGATATATTTCAGTCTTCATTATAGAATCACAGAATTGTAGGACTGAAAGGAACATTGACAGATCAGCTAGTCAACCCCCTTCGCTGAGGCAATACCAAGTATACTTAGACCATTCCTGGTATGTGTTTGACTAATTTGTTCTTAAAAGTCTCTAGTGATGGGAATCCCGCAGCCTTCCTTGGAAGCCTATTCCAGTGCTTAACCAGTGTTGTACCGACAGGAGGGGCGAAGTGGGGGGAGCGGGTAGGCCGCTGGGTAGCAGCCAGCTGGGCCCTTCACAACGCATATGGGGCAGGAGGCTCTGAGCAGGAAAGACGGGCGCCACGCAGCTGCTAAATGCAGGAAAGGAGGGGCATGTGCACCAGAAAGTCCCTCGGGTACAGAAGGAGGAATGTGGTGTGTCTCCCCCCTCTCCCTGGGGCAGCTGGAAGCAATTCATTCTGGTTGGAGCTCTGGACCACTCCTGCCTTGTGCAGGAGGTGTATGAGGCTTGGAAGGAGGGGGTGTGCAAATGTAAGCATTGACCCCCCTGGTGCTGGAGACCTGTGGTACACCACTGTGCTTAATTATCCTTCTAGTAAGAAAGATTTTCCTAATATCTATTTTCCTAGTATTTCTTGCTGCAAACTTAAATCATTACTTCTTGTCTGACCTTCAGTGCACATGGGAAGCTGTTAATCACTGTCTTCTTTATAACAGCCCTTAAAATATTTCAGAATTTTTATCAGTCCTCATTTCTCAAGATTAAACATATTCAGTTTGTTAATCTTTCCTCATAGGTTGTGTTTTGTAATCCTTTTATCAAATGAAATGAATAGGCAGCAGGTTTAAAACAAGCAAAAGGAAGTATTTCTTCACACAGCACATAGTGAAGCTGTGGAACTCCTTGCCAGAGGCTGTTGTGAAGGCCAACACTATCCTGGGGTTCAAAAAAAGAACTAGATAGACAGGTCCATCAATGGCTATTAGTCAGGATAGGAAGGGATTGCTGTTTGTCAGAGGCTGGGAATGACTGATGGGATGGATCACTTGATGATTATCTGTTCTGTTCATTCTCTCTGAAGCACCTGGCATTGGCCACTGTTGGAAGACAGGATACTGGGCTAGCTGAACCATTAGTCTGATCCAGAAAGGTTGTTTTTATGTTCTTATCATTTTTTTGTTGCTCTCTTTTGGATGTGTATTTTGTCTACATCTTTCTTAAAGTGTAGCATCCAGAACTGGACACGGTGCTCCAGTTGAGGCCTCATCAGTGCTGAGTAGGGCAAAACAATTATCTACCATGTCTTACATATGTGTACAAAACTCATTTTAATATAATCCAGAATGATGTTAGCCTCACATCACATTGTTGGCTCATGTTCATTTTGTAACACACTATAACTCCCAGATCCTTTTTGTGCCATACTGTATTGAATTTCCATCTTACTGATTTCAGACCAATTCTGTAGCTTATCAACATAATTTTGAATTCTAATCCTGTCTTCCAAGGTGACTGCAAGCCCTCCCAACCAGCTTGGTGTCATCTGTAAATTTTATAAGCATACTCTCCACACTGTTATCCAAGTCATTAATGAAAATACTGACTAGAATTGCATCCAGGACAGACCCTGGTAGAACACCACTAGATACATCTTCCAGTATGATAGCAAACCATAGATAACTACCCTTTAAGTATGATCTTTCAACCATCTTTGTAACCATTATATATAGTAATTTTATCTAGACTGCATCTGGGTAGTTTGCTTATGAGACCAGGTTGATTTGGCACGGTTTGTTCTTGACAAATGCTAATAAATGGATTACTTAATAATTTGCTCCAGGTATCAAAGTTAGGCTGTCTGGGTTATAATTCTTGTGGTCCTCTCTGTTCCCCTTTTTAAAAGCAGGTGCCACGTTTGCCCTTCCCCAGTCCTCTAGGACCTCACATACCCTCCATGATTTCTCAAAGATAATCAATCACTAACAGTTCTGAATTTGCTTCAGCAAGTTCCTTATGAAGCCATAGGGTAAATTTAATCCAGCCTTGCTGATCTGAATACATTTCATTTATCTAAAAGTTCCTTAACCTGTTCTTTCCCTGTTTTAGCTAGCATGCCTTCACCCCTTGTTGTTCATATTAACTGTGTTAAGTATCTCATTGCATTAATCTGTTTAGTGAAGAAGTCCTGTGGCACTTTTAAAGACTAACAAATTTATTTACCGCATAATTTTGTTAGTCTTTCAAAGTGCCACAGGGTTCCTTGTTTGTTTTGCTGAATGAGATCAATGCGGTTACCCCTTTGGAATTTATAAAGCCAAATAGGCATCAAACATCTCAGCCTTCTTGATGTCACCTTTATTAGCTCTTCTTACCATCTAAGTCAGGGGTGTCAAACTCATTCAGTGTCAGGGGCCACACTGGAAGTCAGGACCATCCGGGGGCCGAGGTATGTCCAGGTAGACTTCCTGACCCCTTACCAGCACAGTATCACCTGGGGTCCCTGACCTCTTCCCCTGCTGTGCTTGGGGCAGCCTGGGCTCCTCTTCCCCTTCTCCAAACCCGCAGGTTCTCTGACACCTTCCCTTTCCCCTGCCCTGCGGGCTCCCCTTTGCTGCACGGGCTCCCCAACCTCTTCCCCTTTGCTGCGCTGCCCGTTCCCTTCCCTGTTCCTGTGCCAGTTCCCTAACCCCTTCCCCAGCCCCTCTGCCCCGTGGAGCCGGCTCCCCAGCCCACTCTCTCCCACTTACCTGGCTCAAAGGGGCTCAATCCAACCCCTGCAGTCAGTTCTCTGGCCAGGCCATTCCCGCCCTGGGCCACTGCCTGGGTGTGCAGGGTGGCAGATTTTAAAAGGCCCTGATCAGGTATCAACAAAATTTTTGCCCTGCTAGGTATCCAGCCTCAAAGTAAGGTGCCCAGCTAGGGAACCCCCCACGCCCCACCCCGCTGAAAAAAACCACTGCTCACAGCCCCCGGGATCTGCAAGCTGCCGGTAAAGGTGCCTTGCAGTTTTTACTTTTCGCCACCAGAGAGCGCACCTCCAATGTATTTCTATAGTGGAGGAGCACCCACTGCTGACAAAAAATAAAATTGCAGGCACTTTACCGGTGCCTGACACTGTTGGCATGGGAGAGCTGTGCAGGGCTCTGCGGGCCGGATATGAGCCCTTGGTGGGCCGGATCCGGCCCACAGGCCTTAAGTTTAACACCTGTGATCTAAGTAAAAGACCTACACTTTTCCTCATTTTTCAGGGGCTGGGCCAATCCCTGACATAAATTAGAGCAGCCTGGAAGGTGTTTTAATTTCCATCAGAGATCAGATGAGCATAAAAAAAGCTCCTGATGTGCAGCCTTTGCTTGATTGGTCTCCTCTGGTGCCCTCAGGAGGCTGGTATGCGAGACAGTGGGCTTTATGAAAGCTAAGGATTTCCCTGCACAGAAGGAGTCTGCATTGGAGCAGCAATGTGCCAGCCGGTTATTCCAGAGCTACCACAGAGAGTGAGAGACTTGGGCTTTCAGGCTATCTCTACACTTGAAAAGTTAAGTCGACTTTATAACGTTGACTTAATAAGGTCAACTTTAAGTTAACTTAAAGTGGACTTAACAGAAGTGGACTTAACTTTTCAAGTGTAGACGTGGCCCCTTTTCGACCTTATTAAGTCGACTTAAAATGTTAAGTCTACTTAAAAAGGTCCACCTAGGCACTACTCCGCATCTCCACTGGGTTAAGTCGACTTAATAAAGTCGATTTAAGCACTAGTTTGAATTAAAACGAGGTGTTATTAATTCAAACTAACTTTTCCTTAATTCGACTTAAGGAGCATCTTAAGACGACTTAAGGAAAGCCCAGTGTAGATGCAGAATAGATTAAACCAGGTTTAATAAAGTCGACTTTAAATTTCCTTAAATTGACTTAAGCAGCAGTTTAAGTCGATTTAAAGAAATTGTAGTATAGACCCAGATTAAATTAAGTTGATTTAAGCACGTTTAAGTCGACTTAATTTGTAAGTGTAGACGCATCCATAATGTTTAGTACTGCAGTTTTACTTTTTAAAACAACACAATCTTTGATTATGGAAGTCCTCACATTTGTCAAAGCCTCTTTTCTTGATTCCCGCCTCCCCCCACCCCACTGTTTACAGAGTAAATTCTACAACAGGTAATTGTATGTGTGTTGAGTTAACATATTGATAATAATTTTCAAAGGTCAGGTTGTTTGTTTTTAGCAGAATGCATTACTTTTTTGATTAGAAGATAAAACGCCCCTGTAGCAGCAAGGCAGTGAGGGGGTTTGGGCATTTTGATTGGAGGTGGAGGTAGGAGCAGAATTTGGTGTGTGGAGGAGAACAGAGCGAAGAAGAGTGGAGGAGAGCTGACCAATAGCTGTTACTGACAGCATCTAGGAGGTACAGGCAGTCAGGGCAAGTTTGCCCAGATGCCTGTGGGGCAGAGAACCCAGCTCCAGGATAGGAGGGACTGAGGATCCATAGCACTCGGGGTTTGGAGGTGGGAGAACTGTGCCTCCGCTGGCTGCCACTACATGAAGCGCAGGACCCAGGGATTGAGAGTGCTCAGTCTGCCACAATATTCTGAATCTATTAAACCAGGGCAGTGGTTCTCAACACTTTGTGGGCCGCGACACACTTGGCAGCATATTGCGACTGTACAGGACACACCAGCCCACTCCCCCCAGACCAAATCCAGCCATCTCCCCAGCTCTCTGCAACACACTTACCGTTATGTGGTGCACAGTAATGTGTCCCAACACAGTGGTTGAGAACCGCTGAACCAGGGGACTGTTAGTGCAGTCTGAACTTTGACCTACTTTGGGGTGAACCAAACCATTCAATTTTCACTATCAACCTGTTATTCTATCAGGAGAGACCACCCCACCCCTTCTAACTGTCTCCCCAACACACCCTGCAACACCCCATTTGACATAGATACACAAGGCCTGACTGCTCTCACTCCCCATAACGTTAATCAAAAGTAACTACTCTGAAATGAACAGAGATATGGCCGTGTAAAACTGATTGGAAAGTAGACCCCGGCCTATGCATTCTAACTCCGGCCATGGCATGTTCCATACTGTGGATCAGAATTTGGCCTAATGATTTAAATCCATGTAAGAACACAGTTACAGCTATTTGTATCACATTGGGTGTAATGTTTACTCCGGAATCAATTCAAAGGAACTCCCTGGTGTGTTTATAACATTTTTTTAATACTGTGTTTTGGTTCCTTCAAGACTACATATTTGTGCCAGTATTTTCTCTTGTTCCTCTATCAGCGATTCTCAACCTGCCAGACAAGCATAATTACAAAACCTGATATTAGATTCTAATTCAATCCACATTTACCTGTCTCCCACTGGAAGTGTACCATGTTTAGAAAACTGTGGCTGATTCCCTGTCTTATGGGTTTTTGCAGATCTGCCAACTTATGTAAAAGAAAATGTTGATCCCCATATATTAGATTACATATATTGGTTGCTTTGTGTCTTTTCACTGTAAGACTGGCAATTCTTTTCACAGCTGTGCATTAAAATAGGTTTTCTCTGAGGCATAATAAAAATAACACAGTAGCAGCATACATCATCTTCTGGATGCCATGTTCTGTGATGCAGTTTTTCATGGTACAGTAAGTTTGCACTGCCCCAAAATAACTGGAAGTGAGAATGTGCATTGACCTGCTCCAAAGCAATCGCATTATCCACCAATAGTGTGGAAGATCACATGGGTCAATGCAACTCAATGCTGTACTGTAAGCTTATCTATTTCTTCTTCTATAAATCGCAGCAGAGAATAAGTTGGTGAAAGCAGTTCACTGAAGTCTGATAGAATGGCAATGCATTCCTGCTGATATTACTCTAAGAGAGCAGATGAGGTACATGAATCTGTATGATTCTTTCCACTCCATACTACCGGTATTTACTTGGTCCCAAAAAGGACAGGTGCCTTTAATTATTTTTTGAAAGGTTGATTTGCTATTTTTGAAGTTATTTAGTTTGGAATGTGCAAATTTAATATCACTGGACATGGACCAATAGAGATAATATACACCATGGTCTGATTATAAGACAGAAAGGTGCTCATTTCCTGGGCTGATGGCTGGCAGCCAGGAACTTTTGAATTATATTCCTGGCACTGCCATATCATGCACCCTTAACAACACTTCACATTCACTATCACAGAGCAACTTTTATCCAAGGATATTACAGTGTTTTTCCAAACACTGAAGTAAGGAAGTAAGGCATAAGACACCTACACGCGCGCACGCACGCACACACACAGAGAGAGAGAGAGAGAGAGAGAGAGAGAGAGAGATCGGAATACTAGGAAAGATAATTTTTACCCTGATGTCTGCCTACATTGGTAATATCAATGGTGGAATTATTCTCATTATGAAGAAGAGTTGACTTGAAAAGGAAAAGGGAGGTAGTAATTAAGCTCCCATAATAGTCACACTGGGACCTCCTGTAGCATGAGTTCTGATGTTAATAATATATTTTTTCCCTATAATTAATGTTCATGTTCTGCTCCCCTGGGACTCCTTCCTTATCTTCAGCATTGCCATTACTTTAATACACACAAGCAACATTAACACTCCACTCCATGCAACAGCTAACCCAAGCATTGCTAAACCGAATCTTATGTACCTCCCTGCCAGGTGGATGGAAAATAAGATAATCAGAACACGCAATCTCAGCAGAGTGGAGTTAGCTTGCGAGGAGTTTGGTACTGTATAAGAAGGAAGATAAAATGTTAAATAAGACATGGCAGATATTTTAAAAACAAAATCTAAGACAACTAGTTTTGCAAGAAGCTCTGAGGCACAGAAATGGGGAGTCAACACTGTGGGTGCGTCTACACTTACAAATTAAGTCGACTTAGCCAGTGTGGATGCAGATTAGTTCTAAGTTGACTTAAAGTCGACTTAAGGGCTCGAGGGCTCCCCCACTGCCCTTGCTGCCAGGGTGGCTGGCACCCTGCCCACCCCACTCCTATGCCCTGCCAGTGTCCCTGTCCTGCTCAGCCCCCATTGTACTGTTGAGCCCCCTGGCACTTGGCAAAGGGTGCCCCCCCTGCCACTGCCAGTCCCAGGTCCACCTAGGCTCTAGAGGTCGACTTAGGATCCAATGTGGATGCTCTAAGTCGATTTGGCAAGGTCCCCTTGAAGTTGACTTAATTTTTGAGTGTGGACATGCTAAATCAACTTAAAGTCTCATAGACTCATAGACTTTAAGGTCAGAAGGGACCAGTACGATCATCTAGTCTGACCTCCTGCAAAATGCAGGCCTCAAGACCTCACCCACCCACTCCAGGAATAGGCCACCAACCTATGACTGAGTTATTTACCTCCTTAAATCATGATTTAAGGACTTAAGATACAGAGAATTCACCGGTAGGTGAACCATGCCCTGTGCTACAGAGGAAGGCGAAAAACCCCCAGAGCCCAACTTTGTTCAGTCGACTTAGCAAAGTCGACTTATTTGGCCAAGTGTAGACATATCCTGTGGTACACTATATGGTATATTATGCATATTGCATAAAAGGACTGGCAATAATCTTCAAAACACAGGTTGCTTGCTTTCTGTAACATAGTTTGTCACAAACTTATGGTCATTCCATTATTTATTTATCAGACAAAAAGCACAGCACAAATTATTCTATATTATGATGTGGATATGAAGAAATGGCAGGAGTACAACCTAATAGCATTGTGTCACAGAAAAGATCTGGAAAGAATTGTATATTTTCAATCCATATAATTTTATGCATTATTTTTGTGCTCACTCTTTCAATATCATCCATGTCAATTTGGCATGTACAAGCTAAAACAATGATGGAATGAGAAGTTAGGGAGGTTTTGTTTATTCGAGTGTGAAATAACTAATGTTTTGCACTCAAAGACTGCTCCAGTTCTAAGTGGGGAAAAGACATGCCTGATCCAAGATTTCTGTTTATTTTGTTGCTGCCCAGTGACTTTGTTGATAGAATCTCCATTTCTCACCTATGCTTACCATTACTGCTACTTTCTTTAGACTATGGCCTGGTCTATACTGCTGGCAATATTTGGCGGTAGTCAATGGGACTTATGCAAGCTATGACTTTGTAAATTCCTTTCTATGCGGCGTCTGCACTGCACTGCACCAATGGGAAATGCATTCCCATTCTGCACCACCTGAAGGGGTGGTGTTATTAGATAGACTTCTGGATCAACTGAGTGTATCTTTACTGACTGCTCAATCAATCCAGACAAATTGATCTGAAGGCTGTGAATTTGCCGTTCTCGGTGTAGACATACCCTACGTTTAGGAGTTTCATTACATGACTTACAATCATTTGTTGACTAACAAATTTATTTATCGCATGAGCTTTCGTGGGAGAAAATCCCATTTCATCAGACGTTTTGAAGTGACGCTGACAAAGTGGGATTTTCTTCCATGAAAGCTCATGTGATAAATAAATTTGTTAGTCTTTAAAAGTGCCACAGAACTCCTTGATTGTTTGGCTGACTTAGACTAGCACAGCTACCCCTTTGGAACTTAACTTTTATTGGTTGTTCCTAGGTCTTCTGCATAACCACACAAAATACTAGTGTTAAATGTCCAACATTTTCAAATGTGGGTGCCTAAAGTTAAGGTACTCATTTAATCAACTGAATAACTCGACTGATTTTCAGAGATGTCAAGCACCCACATCTTCAGTTGATTTCAGTGACGAGTCACAATTAGGAATTCTCTTGCCATTTCTTAATAGCCTCGGTGTAATTCAGAGTACTTCATGAGTTACCTTTTCTTTAACAGATAACTCATATAATCACTGTATATCTATGAAAAAAACCTTAACATTAAAGAAGGAGAATTGCATGAAATCATTGGACACTTCTGAAAATCCAATCACTTATGTAGGTGACTAAATATACATTTAGGAGCTTAATTTTAAAAACACAAGTTTAAAAATTTTGTCCCAGGCTTCCCCCACCCCCAAAAAATTTCTACAGACATCAGTGAGAAACACCAAAAAAATATAACCCACTAGAAATATAGTACAGAACTTTAACAGAATCCAGATTCCTTCTGCAAGACAAGGGGGAGGGAAGGAGTTTGCATTAAAGACTAATTTACTTGTGTTTTTCATACCATCAGCAAAAATGTTTTATAATTTTAATTAGTGGCAAAAATATAGATTAAGATGCAATCCTCCATAAATTAGGAGTATTTGATTTGTTAGTCATTTAGAGGATTTTGCATAGTGATAGAACAACATAATTGGATTTACAAAATAAGCAAGAAAGCTTTCTGATATACTGTTGTGAGTAATACAACTTTATGACCACAAGTCCGAATTTAATAGCTATATTACCATTCTTGATATCAATATTTCCAACTGGAAAGTCTGAAAGAAAAATTCTCTAGCATTTTACGGTGCTATTTTTCTCTCTATTTAACTGACTAGAAATTTCTTGCAAGCCTTACAGTACTTTCAACCTGTAACGTCTCTCAGGATAATCTCTGTGTTAACGTGGGTTGGGTTTTGACATGGACTGTTTGACATTCCTATGATTAAAGAAGCAGCTTGTTCTAGTCAAATATTTTCTGAGTTATAAAGACTTAAGAATAAATTTAAAGAATATTGCCATTTTACTAAGACATTGGCTTTTCTGCCAACTGAAACAGTGTGGCTTACTCTTGGATTGGGAAGCCTCTAGGACCAAGACAATCTTGATTACAGGATGGGCACCCATCTTTAGGGGAATCAGGCAATTTTCTATAAAGAGCAAGGGGACTGCAGCAAGTGGAAAGTTCAGGAGGCTGTAGTGAGACTGCAGAGTTTGAGAGACTCCTGCAAGAAAGACTCTGAGTCTAGAGAAAGTATTCAGGCTAGGAAGAGCTGCGAGTAGCCTGCTAAGAGAGGAAGGACTTTGACCATACCAGGGGAATTTGGATTGTACCCAGCTGAAGGTTAGAGGGAAGACTTTTGTGTTAAGTTTTTAACTTTTCTACCCTAAGGAGAGCAGTTGTGACTGGATTAGAAATGTCCAGTGTGGAGTTTATTTGGAGAGCCAAGAAGGTAGACTGAGGTGAGGGGCTATGCGTTGGGCTGCTATACCCACCCACTCAGGAGAGTCCAGTTTCCTAAAGGCCAATGCATATGTTAGGCTTTCACAGAGTACCAAAATTCATCAGAGGTTACTTACCTCACCCCAGATACAACTGACTTGAGCACTTGAGAAATATGAATGGGTTATATATGACAATACAGAGTGTTGATCAGTTTATCCATTAGAAGTGAGTCTAGCTTTTAAGATGTCTCATTTTTTTTCCTAGAAGATGGGTCAGATCTGAAGCAGATGTAAATTGATGCAGCAAGACAATGGAACTATGCAGATTTACACAAGCTGAAGTTCTAGCACACTTGCAAATGTGTTTAATAAACTTTGGTGTAATCTTACCAGAAGTCTGTCGCAGTAAATAAAGGAACAAATAATATGCTCTAATACAGTATCTGAAATAAGAAGCAGAAGAGACTAAGTGCAAATAATTTATGTGGCAAATGTATCTGTCTTTATTTATTTGGTGTCCCATGATGCTGAGAGTGAGGTGATTTAACATTCTGCGTTGGGATGGATGTTCAAATGGGATCAAAGGACTGACATTTTGGTGTCTAATGCCCTTGGGCCCTACTGAAAATCTGAGGTCTAATTTCTGGGATTTTAGAGGACCCCTAGTGCATATTTCTGAGATACTGTAACTTTCAGTTATAGAGAGAGGGGAAAAAATAGTTAATTCTCTGTGCTTTAGGTAGTTTACATTGGCAAAATCTGAAAGGTTTAGGAGTTCTGGATTTTACATATTCACAAGGTCTTCCTGTTCAGATTAACCATCATGTGTTTTGTTTTTTTAAATTTAAGTCTGAAACAATAGGAACTTGCATAAAAGCTCTTTCAGGAATTTACCCTTTGAAGTATCAAAAGGAAGAAGGTTGAGGAACAAACATCCACACTGAATCAAACATTGTCAAAAAAAAAAAATCAAAAAAACCCCCCAAAACATGTAGAGGTGGAGCAGAAGGAAAAAAGTGTAAGTCCTTTAAAGGAGAATGCTGTGATGTCTGTAGGCTTGTACAAGTTTTTGTCACAATGTAAAAGATGCCTTACTTTTTATTACATAATTATATCCTGAGTGATCAAATTGCCTTTCCGTTTCACCGAGGCCATTGGAAGTTGATTCCAGAACTTTATTCATACTGAATTATGTTTTGGTTTCTATAAAGTTCCATAGACTACTTTTGAAGTAAAGTGCTGTTCTCTTTGAATAACGATATCAAAGGATATCAAAATCTGGCACTGTTTTTGTCCATAACTATTTTTGTTCCTAGTAATTGTTAAAAATATACAGCATTGTGCAACAGCTAACTTTTCATGATGATGTTCAGGGATATAGGCGCATACTTAATATTCTGTATGAATTTAGAAATTGCTGGCA
The DNA here is from genome assembly GCA_007922175.1 of Pelusios castaneus. Taxonomy (NCBI): domain Eukaryota; kingdom Metazoa; phylum Chordata; order Testudines; family Pelomedusidae; genus Pelusios; species Pelusios castaneus. The sequence continues at coordinate 6,650,053 of ML685801.1, forward strand.
TACAAATGTCAAGTTGGCTTCAAGTACTAGTGACGTCTATTTTTCTTTGTGGTGAATGAGGTAAATGTCATATTTGGAACTGGATAAGGCTTCCATTGAAGTCAATGAAGCACTCCCACTGAATTAATTTGCAGTAGGTTTGGGACCCAGCATGTATGGCCTACTTTATTTTGCAGAGTGCTTGAAACTGGAATCTTTTTCACATTTCTGAGCCAGCAAGGCTGTATTTGACTAAAGATTTTGCAGTGCTATTTTTTTTATTTATTTCTTTTTATTTCCAATGTTATTTAATACCTGGCAGAGGCATAGTTTAGTAGTATTGTGAGCTGGATTAAACTTTGCTATGGATTGAGTTTAACTCTCATTCAAGATGATATGTGAAGGTACCCTTCATTTAAAATATTTGTAAGAAATACACTTAAGGGGCCACACTTAAAGCAAGGTGTAGTAGAATCTGCCCTGAACCCCCATGTGGGCAGGGGGTTCCACTGGGTATTGTGACCAGGAGTGTATATATGAGAGAACATTCAGAAACTGAGAATAGACAAGAACAGAGAGCGAGGCAGAGGCAAAAAAAGCAAAAAGGCCAAGCTAATCTGTGAGCACAGTGTGACCCTGGAAAACACTAAAGAGCTTTTGGATCTGTTGGCTAGGGTTTGGGACAGTAAGCTAAAGAAACACCCCCTTTTGTTCTGTGCTCCTCCTGTGTTTAGAGAAGCAGGACTTTGTACATTCTTTGTAAATGAACAAGACTGCATCAGAGAAAATAGCTGTCACAACTGGTAATGTGAATGGTCAGACCAATTGGTCAGAGTGGTTAAGATAGGTTAGAGAGCAAATCAAGAGCCAGGAGTGAGGAAGCAGGCAGAACTGGAAACTGAAGTCTAGGGTCTCTTACACTCAGGGTCTGAAGTAGAGACAGGCCAGCAGTCTGTGTTCTTGCTCTGAGAGGCCTCTGTCATGGCTCTTGGCTGACATAGTGGTACCAGCTAATCAATGGGCTGAAAGGAACCATCACTCAGGTTCTGATGGAGTGGGACTTCCTGTTGAGCCTAGTCTCTTAGGCTATGTCTACATTTGTTAAGCTGAGTCGACTCTGTTAAAATGACTTACCCAGGTTGACTTAAAGTCTTAAAGTTTTAAAGGTTTAAAGTCGATCTTGTTAAGTCGACTTAGAGCGCCTACACAGAACATTCCAGTCGATTGCCTATGTCCACACTGGCAGGTGCTAGGTCAACGGAGGAGAGCTGCAGCCAGGGAAGATAGTGCTGGGGAGAGCCGAGGCTGGGAGAGATGGACTCGGGGGAAGGGAGAGCTGCGGCTGGGGAGATGGGTTGCCAGCTCCCATGTGGCAGAAGAGCCCCAGCCGCGGGGAAACCCCCGTTGCACAAGGCGGGGGTTTCCCCGGGGCTGTGGGGATTTCCCTGCGGCTGGGACTCTTCTGCTGCGCTGGAGCCGGCAACCCCGTGCGACTGCAGCCCCGGGGCCACAGGAGTTTCCCCGCGGCTGGAGCCCCAGGGCTGCAGGGTTTCCCCCACGGCTGGGGCTCTTCTGCTGCGTGGGAGCCAGCAACTCTGAATGGCTGGAGCCCCAGGGCCCTGGAAGTTTCCAAGCAGCTGGGGCTCCTCTGCCGCGTGGGAGCCTGCAACCCATCTCCCCAACTTCGGCTCTCCCTTCCCCCAAGCTCCATCTCCCCTGAGCCGTGGCTCCATTCTCCTCAGCCCCATGTCCACTGAGCCATGCTCTCTTCTCCCCAACCCATCCCCCACCCTGGAGGCCAATTATGTTGACTTTGGGCATTAGGTCGATTTAGGGTGTCCACACTGGCTTTAAGTGAACTTAACAAATTGACTTAGGCATTAAGTCGACCTAAAGAGTTGTAGTTATTAAGTCGACTTAAGGAAACACTTAAGTCGACTTAATAAGCGCCCTGTGTGGATGCAGCTTTGTGTAGGTTGACTTAAGTGTCGTTAAGTCAACCTAAGTTGCAAGTGTAGACATAGCCTTAGGGTCCCCCTGCAGAAGCTTAGCCCAGCCTAAGCAACAAGAGCATGTGGTGACCTTAACAGTCCAGAATGGCCTTGGTCCCAGGGTCTACTCCTGAAAGTGCTTAAAATATCAGACTTCATCAATTATTGCTTCCAATTGGTACATTTCAGGATGAAATTTGAGTAGCTAACCAGGTCAAAAATGAGCAACAATATTTGTCTCCTGTCTAAGAGCAAGGTCTGGACCATTAGTAACTTCCCTGTATTAAAACACAGTAATTGAGAGAACATATTAAAAATTAAGTTCTGTGTACACTCTGTGGACCACATCCTGCTCTCAATTCATGTGTGGGAAGAGGACGGGCTAACGTTTCTTGAAATCCGTATTTTAGATTAGTTGATAGGAGGAGTTTGGTATACCCTGTGAAATAAGAATATGCTTGAGTATGAACGGCTGCTGAAAAAAATGGCTGTAATTCTGTTTCATTACCCAATTGTCATGGCCTTAAAACGGGTGAGTGTAGATATTTAGTATGTTGCTACAGCACACTACTAATAGTAATATCAGCCCTCATGAGGGACTTCAATTATCCTGTCATCTGCTGAGAGGGCAATACAGCAGTGCACAGGCAATCCAGGAAGTTTTTAGAGAGTGTTGAGGACAGCTTCCTGGTACAAATGCTGGAGGAACCAACTAGTGGCCTTGCACCTCTAAACCTGCTGCTCACAAACAGAGAAGAATTGATTGGGGAAGTAGAAGTGAACGGCAACCTGGGCAGCAGTGACCATGAGATGGTAGAGTTCAAGATCCTGATCAATGGAAGAAAGGAAAGAACAGAACATACACCCTGGACTTCAGAAAAGCAGATTTTGGCTCCCTCAGGGAACTGATGGGCAGGATCCCTTGGGAGGCTGATCTGAAGGGAAAAGGTGTCCAGGAAAGCTGGCTGTATTTTAAAGAAACCCTGTTAAAAGCACAGGAAGGTACCATTCCGATGTGCAGAAAGAACAGCAAATGTGGACGGTGCCCAGCATGCCTTAGCAGAGAACTCTGCGGTGAGCTGAAACATAAAAGGGAAACTTACAAGAAGTGGAAGCTTGGACAGATGACAAGGGAGGCATATAAAGATATTGCTTGGGGCTGCAGGGATAAAATCAGAAAGGCCAAAGGACAATTGGAGTTGCAGCTAGCAAGGGATGTGAAGAATAACAGGAAGGGGTTCTACAAGTATGTCAGTAACAAGAAGAGGATCAGGGATGGCGTAGGTCCCTTACTGAATGGGGCAGGTATCCTCATGGTGGATGATGTGGAAAAGGTTGAAGTACTCAATGCTTTTTTTACTTCAGTCTTCACAGGGAGGGCCAGCTCCCAGGCTACTACACTGGGTAACGCAGAATGGAGAAGAGAAGAGCGGCCCTTGGTGCTGGAACGTCAGGTTAGGGAGTCCTTAAAGAAGTTGGATGTGCACAAGTTTATGGGGCCGGATGAACTGCATCCGAGGGTGCTGAGGGAGTTGGCCATTGTGATTGCAGAGCCGCTGGCCATTATCTTTGAAAACTCATGGCAAACGGGGGAGGTCCCGGAGGATTGGAAAAAGGCAAATGTAGTACTTATCTTCAAGAAAGGGAAAAAGGAGGATCCGGGGAACTACAGACCGGTCAGCCTCACCTCAATCCCTGGGAAAATCACGGAGCAGGTCCTCAAAGAATTCGTCCTGAAACACTTGGAGGAAAATAGAGTGATCAGGAACAGTCAGCATGGATTCACCAAGGACAAATCGTGCCTGACCAACCTGATTGCCTTCTATAATGAGATGACTGGATTTGTGGATGTGGGAAGAGCCGTTGATGTGATATACCTCGACTTTAGCAAGGCTTTTCATATGGTTTCCCACAGCATTCTCATCGGCAAGTTAAGGAAGTATGGGTTGAATGAGTAGACCATAAGGTGGATAGAAAACTGGCTAGATCACCGGGCTTAGCGGGTAGGAATCAATGGCTCAATGTCTAGTTGGCAACCAGTAATGAGTAGAGTGCCCTAGGGGTCGGTCCTGGGGCTGGTTCTGTTCAGCATATTCATTAATGATCTTGATGATGGGATAGATTGCAGGCTTAGTAAATTTGCGGATGACACCAAGCTGGGGGGAATGGTAGACACACTGGAGGGCAGGGACAGGATTCAGGGAGACTTAAACAAATTGGAACACTGAGGCAAAAGAAATCTCATGAGGTTCAACAAGGACAAGTGCAACATCCTGCGCTTAGGATGGAAAAATCCCATGCACTGCTACAGGCTGCGGACCGATCTGCTAAGTAGCAGCACTGTAGAAAAGGACCTGTGGGTTATGGTGGATGGGAAGCTGGATATGAGCCAACAGTGTGCTCTTGTTGCCAAAAAGGCCAATGGCATATTGGGCTGCATCAGTAGGAGTATTGCCAGCAGATCGAGGGATGTGATAATTCCCCTCTATTCGGCACTGGTGAGGCCGCATCTGGAATACTGTGTCCAGTTTTGGGCTCCCCATTACAGAAAGGATGTGGACAAATTAGAAAGAGTCCAGCGGAGGGCAACGAAAATGATTAGGGGGCTGGGGCACATGACTTACAAGGAGAGACTGAAGGAACTAGGCTTATTTAGTCTACAGAAGAGAAGACTGAGGGGGGATCTGATAGCAACCTTCAACTACTTGAAGGGGTGCTCTAAAGAGGAGGGAGCTAGGCTGTTCTCGGTAGTAACAGAGGACAGAACAAGGAGCAATAGTTTCAAGTTACAGTTGGGGAGGTCGAGGTTGGATATTAGGAAAACTTTCTCACTAGGAGGGTGGTGAAGCATTGGAATGGGTTGCCTAGGGAGGTGATGGAATCTCTGTCTTTGGAGATATTTAAGGTCCAGTTAGACAAAACCCTGGCTGGGATGATTTAGTGGGAGAAGTCCTGCTTTTTAGCTGGGGGTTGGACTAGCTGACCTCATGAGGTCCCTTCCAGCCCTAAGATTCTATGATTCTATTATTCTATTTCTGGCTATCACTTCAGATAAAATTTTCAGTACAATGAGGAACAGAGAAAAATTATGAGTTCTAGAGTGGTCCAGACGTATCGGATTCATTTGGTTTTTACTTTAGACTATACATTTAAATTAAATGCAAAACTAAATCTGTGAAACTTGTTCTGTTGCAAACTCTCCAAGGATCACTCTCTTCCCCAGAGTTTCCAAATGAACAGGAAACAGAAGCAATTTAAAGGAGTAAGAGTTGGGATGCAGATTATGCTGCATGCTTTAAAAAGGATGGCTCAGATTTACAGGTATACCCTTGTACTGCTAGGGAACAGAAGGAGATGTGGTTCACAGCATTTCCCAGTGCTTCTCCTAGAATAGTGTGCTGGCAGAGTTGTGACTAAATGCCACAGTCAAACCCAATACCTGACAGCAAAGTTGACTTAAAACGAGGTTTAATAAAGTTGACTTTAATTTTCCTTAAGTCGACTTAAACTGCTGCTTAAGTCGATTTAAGGAAAATGTAGTGTGGACGCAGATTAAATTAAGTCCACTTAAGCAAGCTTAAGTCAATTTAATTTGTAAGTGTAGACGTGCCCAGAGAGAGCAAGGAAAGATGCTTTTGCAGGCCATGCCTAATGCTTCCCAGGAGGCAGGGAAAGATTTTGGGGAGGCCTAGCACCCTGCCCCCCCCCCCCCGGCCTACAATAAAATCTGCCCATGGCCAGGGAGATGGAAGATCAGTACTCCCCTCCCCAGCAAGGACCCTAGCAGCTATGGACCTAGGCAGAACACTTTGCAGTGTTCCCTGCTACAGCCAGGAGGATGGGAGCATTAATTTCCTATTCCTTTGGTTGCAGCAAGGAGCCTACATCAGTTTTTTTACCCCTGCGGAAACATTTTGCCTGGATCCTTAGGCAGTGACTCCATTCTGCAGCCAGCAGGAGGGGAGCCAAGGGCCACTTTGAAAGCCCTCTGAACACAGGTTGGGGACCACTGGACTAGGGTATTATACAGATGACAGATTTAATTTACCCTTTGAGATTCCTGTTCTAACTGAAAAGTAATTTGGTTTATAAATACTATGAGCACATGTGTCATCATCGCAATTGCCTAGAATAGATATTGCAGAGACTGAATTGGTGCAGCAGAGGGCAACCTTTATAACTCAGGATGTCTGTGCTATCAGTTATATAATTGTGAATAAAAATTAACCAGCACATCTGCCCTACACAAGGTAGGAAATAGGTGGTCATATTCATTGTTGTTCTGCACCATGTGTTAGTCATTTATACCAATGCAAAACATATACAAAATAGATGTAAAACAGTCCCATTCTGATTTGGGAGTATTTTGTGTTCACTTTTCACTGGCAGAAATGATTACATAACATGCAGCAACAAAGAACTGACCTTAAGAAGAGTATAGGCAGTTACAAAGAGGAATCTTACTAACTGTGATACAGAAGACTGAAGGAAAAAGAAAGACTGAAACTGTTTGTGCTGGTAAAATTAAAATGAAAGAGTCTATCTAGCAAGTAGGGTTAAGGAGGTAAATATAACTAAAATATATAAATCTGAGAACAATCTCTTTATAAAAAGGGTGGTGAATATGGAACAAACTCTGAAACTCAACAGTGGAATAGAAAGTAGACACTTAAAGGGTTAATGAGGCAGTTCAGAGGATTTTGGATGAAAAGCATTTGGATGGAATTACGAAACAGATTTTTGGATTTAAGCACATGATATAGAGTAATAGACCACATGTGTTTTCCTGGTTTTTTAAAAGATTCCTACATTTTTCAAAAAGTTAAAAAGATACAGGACTTTTCAGACTTAAAAGAAAACAAACGTGTTTTTTAAAAATTAAAAAAAAATTAAAATAGTTAAAAGAATATTCATGGTTACCCAGCATAGGAATTAGAATAATTGATGTTGTTTACTAATTATTTATATTGTTGAACAGTAGGGTACAATGTAGACCAGATATGAAAAATTCTAGTCACATAAAACAAAAAGATTTTCTGTTTCATCAGTGAGCAAAATTATATAAGCTTTTTTACTTCAATCATTATTGTTGTAAAGGACAAGCAAATAGATTTTTGTTTCTAGGCTAGTAGATGTTCAAGTCTCTTTGGGTATGTCTACACTGGCAGTTTAGGTCGACTTAAGGAGGCTTAAGTCGACCTAAACAAAGCCAGGTCCACACTAGGCTTTTATTATTAAGTCGACTTAATAAAAGCTTAAGTCGACCTAATAACACCTCGTTTTAGGTCGAAAGAAGGCTTAAGTCAACTTCTTAAGTCGACCTAGGGTGGGGGGACAAGGGAGCGCCGCATGGCTCCCTGGCAGAAGGGACCAACGTGCGGCTTCCCGGCGGAAGGGACCCGCGCGTGGCTCCCTTCTGCCGGGGAACCAGGCACGGCTCCCTTGTCCCCGGGGGGAGCAACTGCTCCCTTCTCCCCGGGATCCGTGGCTTTCCGTCAAGAAGGGAGCTGTGGCTCCCCAGCCAGGGATTCCCTGACCGCAGGAGCCTCAGCTGGGGCGGCGGGGGAATCCCTCACCACCGGAGCCCCAGTGGGGGATTCCCTCCCCACTAGAGCCCTGGCTGGGGAGTCCGGCACGGCTCCCTTCTCCCTGGGAAGCCACGCAGGGCTCTCTTGTCCCCTGGGGGAGCCGGGGCTCCTAGCAACAAGGGAGCCACAGCTCCCTTCTCCCCGAGAGCCCCGGCTCACCCCAGGGGGAAAGGGAGCTGCGGCTCTCCAGGACAAGGTTGCCACGGCTCCCAGGAAGAAGAGAGCTGTGTGGGGCTCCTGGGCCTGGGCTGCAGCCAGGGCAATATGGGGTTCCCTCGCCACTGCAGCCTGGGCTGCGGAGCCCCACACAGCTCCCTTCTTCCCAGGAGCCGCGTGCAGCTCCCTTGTGCCCAGGGGGAGCTGCAGCTCCCTGCTTACTGCGGAGCCGGGGCTCCCCTTGTTTGTGGGAGCCATGGCTCCCCTTGTCTCTGGGAGCTGAGCCAGCCGCGGCTCTCCATTGACCTAGGCAGTTGACTTAAGCGTCAAGTGTAGACGGTCTAAGTCGACTTAACGAGGTCGATTTTAAGTCGACCTAAATATCTTGTGTAGATGCTTTAAGTTGACTTAACAAAGTCAATTTCATTTAAGAAGTGTAGACATGGCCTTTGCAAGGCTGATATAGTCTGTGCTCTGTTGTTCCTGTGACAAGTTAAAACTTCAACAGTGGGCTTGTCCTCTGGATATTTATTTTCTTCTTGTCCTGCTTTTTATTTTCTAAATACCAGGAGCTGAATTACGCATTGTGCCTAAATAGAAGGTACCGTAAAAAAAGAAAAAGAAAAGAAATGGAGAGCCTGCCCACCAGGAAGAAGTTGCTATCCCCTGAGGTCATATTTACATTATGTAAGACCATGAAAAATGATTATGGAGGGATTATCCTGGTTTTGTGCAGACCAGAGCTGTGAGGATCCTGGTTATGTATTCTGCTGAACTGACTCTTAAGAGTTGTTATTATTATCTTATATAAAAAAAAAAAAACCAGGAATTGTGATATCCACCTTGGCACATTGAAAGTTTGGATTTTTTTTTGTGTTTTGTCCTGCGTAAGAAAGATATGGTATAAAACAAACCTTAGACTACCGTTATAAAGCAAACAGTTAGACTACTGTTTAATTGATTATCCATACCACATTTCTTAGAGTTCTTTTAATTTTGCTTCCTTGGGTAAAGAAAAGGACCCAAGTGTTGAATTTAGTTTTATAGAGTTTTATTAAATATCCTTAAGAACAGCTTCTAATAGTGTAGGATATAGGAAGATAAAAATAGTATTGGGCCATGATTTAGCTAACATAAACTAGAACATTGGTTGAAATAACCATTCAGGTTTTCAGAATCAAATCACACAACCATAATAGAAAATAACACTTGTACTCAGTCACTATCTTGGGAAGGTGACTTTGTTTAGATTTTTGACTCAGAGTGCCTCAAAATGGGGCCTCATTTGTGCCAAAATGGTTACTAATTTTGGTGTCGCCAACATAACAGGTTAAAAATCCAAAACAAAAGCATAGGAAAGTTTGGTCTTTTAGGGTATGCCTACACTAGCAATTTAGGTCGACTTAAGGACACTTAAGTTGACCTAAATTACTTCAGGTCCACATCGGTGTTTCATTAAGTCGACTTAATAGCTACCAGTTGTTAGGTCGACTTAATGCTTAAGTTGACCCATTAAGTTGACCTAAAGCCGGTGTGGATGCCCTAGGTTGACTTAGGAAACTAAGTCAACCTAGGCCTGGGGAGAAGGGAGCTGCGGCTCCGCCAGAGAGCCCCGGCAGCTCCCTTGTCTGGGGAGCCCCGGTGGCTCCCTTGTGCTGGTGAGCCCCGGTGGCTCCCTTCTTCCTGGGAGCCCCAGCTTCTTGCTGAAAAGAGAGCCATGGCTTCCCGGGGAGAAGGCAGCCTCGCTCCCTTCTCCCCAGGACCCATGCGGGTCCCAGCAAGAAGAGAGCCTCCGTTCCCTTCTCTCCGGGACCCGCGGGTCCCTTCTGCCGGGAAGCCACGGGTCCCAGCGAGAAGGGAGCTGTGGGTCCCTTCTGCCGGGGACCACAGCTCCCTTCTCAGGGGGAGCCATGGCTCCCTTCTCAGTGGGGAGCCGCAGCTCTTCGCTCTGTCTATACTTGAAAAGTTAAGTCGACTTAACTTTTCAAATGTAGACATACCCTTACTTGCATGCCAGTTTGTGACGGGATGCACATCTGTGCAGCCCTTGGGCGTGACCTGTATAATCTTTCTGTTCAGTTTTGCAGTGTAATTGTGTTATTTGATGACAATTACACTATACCAGGTTCCTCTGAGAATGCTCAGAACATGTGCCACGTGATTACCAGGGTGCCATGTTCCCTGCTGCAACATGTATGTATAGAGGTGAAGCATGTTACAGGGTTCAGACTCAGGACTGTCTCTAGCACAATAGCTGAAGATTTACACATCAAAGGGAATGCTAATGCCCTCCCCTGCTCAGGTAGAGGTGAAGAGAATCTCACAACAGGATAGTGAGGGGAGGGGCTGTCAGCAGTTTGTTAAAACAAAGACACAGAGACTGTGAGAAGGGGAGAAGCTGCAGGCTTTCAGCCTGAGAAGACACCATCCTGCAACCAACCTCAAGCAAGATCGGGGCCCTGCCTAAGAACAGGCAGAGAATGGCTGCAAGACATCAGACAGCCAAACACCATGTGCATGATCTTGGACTCTGAGGTTAGTTTAGGTGAAGATGTTAGAGTAGTATGCGGTTTATACCTTTTATTTGATAGTGGTCACTCCTGACTCATTTGTAACATGTTGCTGCCATGATTGGCCATATTCTCACTTGAAATCAGACTCTGATCAATAAACTAGTAGTTGTTTTACCTAAAGCTGTGTGGTCTTTAGAGGGTGTGGATGTGGGAGGCTGGGCACAATCCACTTCTTTGTTAAGTGGACGGACTGGAGACTAAGGTGATTGGGAGTGGGTCCCAATCCCTGTAAGGCGGTGGCTCCCAGTGTAGTGTCTGGGGCTGGGTGTGCTTGCTTGGGAACCAACGCCTGTGTGGCTAGTGGATTTACACCCACTGCCTGGGACCAATTACACGCTGGTGGCTGGTGTGGACTGACTCAGGAGGGAGCGGTCACCCAGCAGAGCGGGGTAAATTGGGGTTCAGGAGTGGGGTTCAAGCGGTCATAGCAGCACACCAGACTGGATTTGGGGAGCAGCCTGTCACATTGGCGCAGCGATTCTAGGGTTTTGTGCCGAGGCCTAATACCTCCATCGAGTGATTTCAAGTGAGTTATATGCGTAGTACCTAAACAGTCAGGGGGCCACTGTTTGTTGTTTTCTGTTTGTTTATTTCGGGTGAAGGGAATAGACACAGGGAAAGTCAAAGATGTCTGACACAGCTGCAAAGCTGGAGTTAGCCCGTTTGGAAGCCCAGGAGAGAGAGAAAGAACGTGAATTTGCAAGATGGCAGGCAGAGGTGAAAAGGCAAGAAGAAGAGCGGGCCAGAGAGGCCGAGGAAGCCGCTCACAGACGGGCCAGAGAGGACGAGGAACGTGCCAGAGAGGCCGAGGAAGCCGCTCACAGACGGGCCAGAGAGGACGAGGAACGTGCCAGAGAGGCCGAGGAAGCCGCTCACAGACGGGCCAGAGAGGCCGAGGAAGTCGACCACAGACGGGCCAGAGAGGCCGAGGAAGTCGACCACAGACGGGCCAGAGAGGCCGAGGAAGCCGCCCACAGGCGCGCAGTGGAACTAAAGCAGCTAGAGGAGGAGGCCGCAGAGAAAGGGAGAAAACATCAGCTGTTGATGCTGGAGAAGGGGCCCCCCTCGCAAGTGGGCCCTGCGCCCACCACATATAAAACAACCAGCTATGAGAAACTGTGCCCAACGTACCAAGAGACAGACTGCATTGAGGAATACTTCACCACTTTCGAAAGACTTTGTGAACTGCACAAGATCCCTGAGGAGCAGAAAGTTCCTGTGATCGTGGCTAAACTATCTGGGAAGGCTAGGGCTGTGTTTAATGAAATGCCAATTGGGGAGGCTGTAAAGTACGATGCCTTTAAGAGGGCTGTCTTACAGAGGTTCCAGATTACCCCTGAAGTGTACAGAATGAGGTTCAGAGACCTCAAGAAGCAGGCTGGCATGACTCATAGTGAATATGCCCATAAGTTGTGGGATCTGCTGAACAAATGGGTTATGGGCAAAGGGGCCAGCACCTATGACCAGCTCCTTGATCTCATAGCACAGGAGCGGTTCCTAAGTGGATGTACAGACGAGGTTCGAGTTGGTCTATGGGACAAGGAGGTGAAATCAGTAATGGAACTGGCCACGGTGGCAGATGCTTTTGAGCAAGCCCAGAAATCTATGGGCCAAAAGCCCCAGAGGGAGGGGCAGAAACCCAGCCCAAAAGGGGGGTTCCCCTCAGGACTGGGGAGGAGGGAAGGGGGCCGTGAAGGCAGACGGACCCCCCCCAGGAGTCCCAATCCTTCTAGAAGGGCCCCATACAACTCACCCAGAGAAGGCGGGGGCCCGAGGAGATGCTTCAGATGCAACTCCACTGAGCACTTAATGAGTCAGTGCCCGGGACCGAGGGAGGCCGGGCACAATCCACTTCTTTGTTAAGTGGACGGACTGGAGACTAAGGTGATTGGGAGTGGGTCCCAATCCCTGTAAGGCAGTGGCTCCCAGTGTAGTGTCTGGGGCTGGGTGTGCTTGCTTGGGAACCAACGCCTGTGTGGCTAGTGGATTTACACCCACTGCCTGGGACCAATTACACGCTGGTGGCTGGTGTGGACTGACTCAGGAGGGAGCGGTCACCCAGCAGAGTGGGGTAAATTGGGGTTCAGGAGTGGGGTTCAAGCGGTCATAGCAGCACACCAGACTGGATTTGGGGAGCAGCCTGTCACACAGTTCGCCAAGGTCTCCATGGATCTCCCAATTGATCTCTAATAGTTCACCTGTTTCCCCACAAATTATACTAGTCTCAGCATCTAATTAACACTCCTAAATATTTAACATTAGCATATACATTTGTGACAGTCTATATAGAGTAAATGCTGTTTAAGGGGCTTATACACTTGTTTTGTTTTATATTTGAATGCACTTAGAACTTGAAAGGCAGTATGAAACTTAACTATGGTAGACACATATGCAGTGTTCTGTAGTCTTAGTTAACAACAGTAACTTGCTCAGTTTCAATTTCAAAGCAACTTCACAACAATCTTGATTGAAACTTATTACAAAATAAGAACACATATTGTAACTCTCTGACAATCTTTAAAGCACATACCACCTGCATGTACATTTCCTTATTAATTAGATTCCCAGTTTCAGGAATTGGTCAGCTGATTGATTTGTTTTGTCACCCAACAGAAGGTCTGTATGTTACTTGTCAGCAGATCTTTGCTCAGACATCAGTTTTCAGCTCAGTTATTGTTCACAGCAGGAGTTGACACTGCAAATATAATGTAGGAAAAGACAGAAACGGCTATTGTCTTTTCCCAGTCTGCCAGCAGGCAACCTGAATTGCTGGAAAATAGAAGCAATTAAAGATGTCTATCGAAGATAGGTACTTGATGTCAACAGGACTCCCTGTGGCTGGCCCAGGACCTCTGTCTTCACCCTTCTACATGTCTCCACTTTTCAGGTAGTGATGCTCTGAAGGAGGTAGGCAGTTTTATCCCATTTCTTCTAAGTGGTCCAACTTGGGTTCCTCTTCTTGGAGGTGCTAGCATGTATCAATCTGATGGTGACCCTTTACAACCACCCAAGATTCAAAATGTCCAGCCAAAATGATAATCGTCCTTTCCCACCAGCCGAGCAGGGAGCATGACGTTACCTTTTTGAGTTCTTGCAACTGGGGCTGAAATTTTCCAGTCTCCTTAGTGCAACACATCTTGTCACACCAGCTTGTGTAAGACCAGTTAATTAATCCATTGCTGTTGATACAACCTCCTCTGCAAGTCCCTCCATATTCTTAGGTGCTCTTTAAACTTGTTTTAACAATCCATTATACAATACAAAGTCACTTCGAGAACTGTTGTCCTCCTGCAAGCCAGAACAGTGTACAAATCTTACCATTTCTTTTCTGTTTTTTTTAACAACAATGGGGGGACCTTGATATGTGTGGCTGAGCCTGTACATCATTAATCAAACAGTTAGATTTCTGGTTATTCCACTCTGTGATCAAATGTCCTTATAAATGCACTATTTGGTTTCACTTCCTTTTATTTACTGCCTCTTTCAGCACGTGTCTTTCACTAACTTGATAGCATAAGCATGCTTGATTGCAAACCTTACTTCTTCACTTTATCACTACTAAAAGAAATCAATAGGAATGCAACCTCTTTCTTTCCCCAGTAGGATTACCCATAAGGTAAACTCTCCTATTAAAGTTCCAAAGGGATAGCTGTGTCAGTCTAGTTCAGCAAAACAAACAAGGAGTCTTGTGGCACTTTTAAAGACTAACAAATTTATTAATCACATGAGCTTTGATGGGAGAAAATCCCACTGCTATGTGGGATTTTCTCCCACCAAAGCTCATAGGTTTAATAAATTTATAAGACTTTAAAAGTGCCACAAGACTCCTTGTCTGTCATTAAAGTTTACAGTGAAAACACTGCCCATAGCTTCATCACTTAATCGATTTCCCTTTCATACTTATAATTTCATTTACTCATAATACTAGATTAAATATGTTTTCACTTCTGTATCTGATACATGATATGATAATATTTAATATCAATTTTTAATTCATTCACAGTTAGGGGAGAAAAGAGGCCTCTTTGGCTGCACTGACCATATGTTCTTGTGAATGTTTACAGAGACCCCATTTCCTCAAACAGTTTGAAGAAATCTTGCTGTTAAACTTTTAAGTTTTTTCTCTCAGTCCTCTGTCAAGTTTTTTTTAAATAGCATTGATTCCGGGGCAATTAAAGAGTAATAATCCATAATTCTGGGGCCTTAGTTACTATAACTGTTTTAGTAAAAACAACAAAAGTCCTTTAACACCTTAAAGACTAACAAATTTCTTCCGGCATAAGCTTTTGTGGGCTGCAACTCACTTCATCCCCACAAAATTTTATGCCCTGAGAAGTTGTTAGTCCTTAAGGTGCCACAGGGCTTTCATTGTTTTTGTTATATACAGACTAACACTGTTATCCTTCTGGAACTTAAAACTGTTTTGTTTTTTAAATTACTGCATTCTTGGTAGTACTGCAAAAAAATATGTCTTAATGCAATTGCTAATAACCAGGATATGAGCATGGACCTATGAATGTTTATATGTTGAACTCATTCAATAAAGAAGCTTATCACTTATCTTTGAGGAAGCTTTTAATTAGTTTTCTGAATTTTATCCAGAGATTAATGGGTAGATAAAAGATGCTTTATTGTTTTCATTTATCTTTATTGAGTTGTCTGTATTTGTATTCAGCTCTACCTTTGATCTTTTACTTTTTCTTTGCATTAGTAATTGAAAAATATTTTGAGTGCGAACAGACTTTAATATAAAAATTCCATTAGTCCATTGTGGTTGTTATCAAAAGTTTATTTTATATAGGCCTTAGCAATGATAAATTCAGTAACAACTGAGTATTCAACAAGGTACAAGAAAATAATATAAGAATTGCTGTATTAAATCAAACTTTTGATCCGTCTAGTCCACTATCTTGTCTTTGACTAGTCAGCATCAGTTACTTCAGAGGAAATCATAAGAAACCCTGCTGCTGATAGATGTAAAAAGCTCCTGCGATGGAACCACACACAATACGGGGCAGATTTGGTGGGCCCACCTGGGGGTGTAGTGTGGAGGTTGCAAGGAGCCTCTTCCATTTCCACACTCTCCGGCTATGCCTACACTGACAAGTTAGTTCGAATTAAGGAGGCTTAATTCGAACTAACTAAAGCCATGGCTACACTAGGCTTTAATTAGTTCGAATTAAGGGCTTCCTTAATTCGAACTAATAAGTTTGAATAGTGTATTCGAACTAAGGGGTTAATTCGAACGAATTAGTTCGAATTAGCCAATGTGGCCATGTTAATTCGAACTAATTTCTTAGTTCGAACTAACCGGCCAGTGAAATGAATGGGGATCACTAATTCGAACTAAGCAAGTGCCATGAATGGCACTTGCTTAGTTCGAATTAACATTCCAGTGGGGCCAAGCTAGTTCGAATTAAGCTAATTCGAACTAACTAAAATTAGTTCGAATTAGTTAGTTTGAACTAACTAATTCGAACTAATTTTAGCAAGTGTAGACAGAGCCTCTGTGAGGATGTACCAAAAATGCAGTCCTTCACTGAGCAGATGAGGCAGGCATAATCCTGGTTGCACAACAACTCTCAAGATCCCTCTACGTTTGTGCAGGACTGCACCACATGCAGGGTGCCTGAATGCCACGGTTTGGCTCTCTGCACAAGAAAAAAGGGTGGCTCAGATGAAGAACAAGTAAGAGGCTTTCTCTGGAGAGTAGATATACAACTACTACCAGCCTGACAGAGGGTAAGGTTGGATCTGGCCCGGGGAACAGAGGTTTTATCCTTTCCGCATGAAGGTCCCTGACTCAGACCCCAGCATGGCCAGTGTATGTGACTATGTAATAGCTTGCTCTCTATGCCCTCTCCATTCTAGCCCCCAGACTCTTTTCCTCTCCTTCTATCACACATCAGTGTGCCTTTCTCTGGGCTGCCTCGTCTGATTGGAATAGTTTCCCAAAACTATTCATTGAGCCACTTGACTTGACTAATTTAAATTCTTCCTAATTTAAATTCTTCTGCCACCTTGACTGTGAGCAAAGGAGGTAAGAGGAAAGGTGAAAATAACAAAAAATGCATTTTGCTGTGAAACCAACATGATATATCTTAGTGTGCAACCACATGATCTTGTTACTGTTAGCCAAGTCTTTCCTCTCTCACATAACCTTTTCAGTAAGGGTGCTTTTGCCCCATATTTAAAGTGATATCTCTGATTTTGCAAAGATCTATACACAGGCTTAACTTTTTGCATGGTGAGTAGTCTCATTGCAGTCAAATGGGGCAACTCAGTGCATAAAGTTAAGCACTCGTGTTACTCTGTGCAGGATCGGGGTCCTTAAAGTTTTACTGCCTGGCAGAATTCCAGGCAAGGGGAGCAGAAGTATCATAGACCGCCCTTCCTCTTAACGCAGCTGCCTTCTTGCATGTAGCGAGCTACACGTTGCATTTCCTTGAATCCAGGTAGATGAGTCAAGTCAAAAAGGTCCAATTCATCTTTAATGTTCTGTCTCCTCCATTTGTCTTGTCTTGGTAAGAGCTGCACTTTCTGAGGTGCAATAAAAGTACATGAAAATCTTGAACAAACCCTGTATAATTTTGTTAGGAATGTGCCCTTTGTAAGTGCAAAGTTTGTTAGCCCAGTAACAGAGGGATTAAAGTATTTATTAATGAGACTCAGAAGCAAAGAATTTGGTTATGTTTATTGCCAAGTACCTATGGAGTTCTGTAACTTTTAACCTTTTTCCTCATAGATTTACTTTACAAATCTGATTAGAATTTTATATGACATCGAGGAAACTCTGTCATGGTAAAATGGAGACCGTGAATGAAGGCTCCATATTATTATGGCTATGCCAAGGGCAGTCAGTGAAGCCCAGTGCCAGGGTGGGATGGATAGCAGAGCTCCTCATGAGGAATAGGGAGTTGCTTGGCAGGGAAAGCAGGTCATGCAGATGTGTTTCCTGGTTCCTTTCTCTCTTTGCACTAAGAGATTTCTGTAGACCTAGGATTGCCTCTTATTCCTCATGGGGGGTAGGGGGACAGAGAGGGACCAGCAAGTCCCCAAAATTGAGAGATTACTGGGAGCAGACCTGTGTCCTTCTTCCCTGGGTGGCCGGGGGCTTATTTGGTCTGTTAGGTCCCACATTCCACTCTGTCTCTAGCAGATAGCTATATAAGAGAACAGTCAACTGGGAAATCACAGTTTTGCACTTTGCAGTCTGTTCAGTCCTCCCTGGCCGGTAAAAGTCAGCTCACTGTGGAGAAGAAAAAAATAATAAACAGTGGAGCACAGCACCTGCAGTTGGAGCTTACATCTGTGTGAAGAGTTCCTTCCACCAGTGCCCCCTTCTTCCATGTGTATTTGTTCAAGGAAAGCCACAATCAGGCTCTCAATTTGTTGTGAAGTGAAGAAAGAATTCATGAAGATGACAGATTGTGCCACCCTTCATTAGGATGGTACTGCTTGCTGAGTATGGCACTGTTGAGGGTGAGGCAGAAGGACAGATTCTTCCATCATCTGATTAAAAGAGAGTCTTCTGCTGAACAGTGATGTGTTTCTCAGATATATTACAGCAATATATTTAAGTGACACTCAATATTTTCAGCCAATAAGAATGTCTTATGGCTAATACTTTGAAGACGACATGATGGTATGGAGCCAATCTTATCCCCACTGTATGCTCACTGGAGTCAGCTGAATTATTCTGGGGATGAATTTGGGCCACAGATTGCATCTGTCATGCAAAAACCATATAACTAGCATGCTTTACTGCACACTTTCAAACAAAAGACTCTGTCCTATTCCAATTGCAGTCAATACTAAAACTCTCATTGTCTTTATGGGTGAAATTGTGCAAATTGCTGCATCGTTCTGCAGCCAGCACCAAGAGACACCTTTACTCCCAGACCTTAGTGCTGCTTGTCAAAACCAATTTTGTCAGTTGCTGGCACTACAAGGTAAAATCTTCAAATATTTTGGACATTTCCTTTTAACATATTTTATCTTGAGCCGTTGTTTCCCTTCCTCTCCTTCTTCTTACTGACCTTACGTCAACACATGGATATGGTAAACATCCCAATAATCAGGTCAATATACAGTATTCATAAATCATTGCACAGCAGGTGCAATTCTGTCACAGCAGTAACATCCCACCTTTACTTAAACTGGTGCACCTTCTGTATGCAGACAAGTGGCTAACAGAGTCTCCTCTTTGCATTGTTAGTCAGAAACATTTACAGGAATTCAAAGACTGGTTTCTATTTAAAATATACTATGATTCATCTCCCCAGAATTACTGAATGTCACTGTGAGAGGTCAATGCAGAAATGTCGGTTTGCAAGGGC
The DNA here is from genome assembly GCA_007922175.1 of Pelusios castaneus. Lineage (NCBI taxonomy): Eukaryota > Metazoa > Chordata > Testudines > Pelomedusidae > Pelusios > Pelusios castaneus. The sequence continues at coordinate 6,668,679 of ML685801.1, forward strand.
AGAAGTTTATTGGAGTTAATATTTGTATTTATTTTCTCACTTTGGATAGGAAAATAAATCTTTTTTTCTGTATTCTACCTCTGAGCTGTGCAAGGAGATGAATTTCACTGTTTCCTATGTGCATTTTTCCCTTTCTGAGGGGTTTCCCTTGGATCAGGAATATGTGTCTTCATGTTTGGAAATGTATTTACTGGGGCAGATCTTCAGCTGGTATTAATTGCCATAAGTTCATTGAAGCCAGATTCTTTCTTGGGGTAAATGTCTTTAAAGTCAGTAGAGTTACACCAGAGATGAATATGGTCCATAAACTTAAATCCCCCAAATGATTAGCTATATAAATGATTTACTAGAAAAAGGGAATGGGTTCTGTCTATTTCAGCTCATGGATGTCTTGTTTTGTATTTAGTGCCACTATAAACTGTTGATTTGAAATCATATTCTCTTTCTGGTAATATTAGCAAACAACTCTCCTTTAATATGGTTGCACACAGGGAAGAAAATTGAATGGATAGGATTAAAAAGATCCTGCCAAGGTTATTGCTATACCAGAAAAATAGACCTATTTTGACGGTAGCCTCATCTGCAAAGGCTTCCTTTGTGGACTCACTGCCAGTGTTATCATTTTTCCTGCTCATGTGGACCAAAGCAACAGAAACATAGCCTATGAGAAAAACAAACGAGGAGTTTTGTGGCACTTCCAAAGACTAACAAATGTGTTTATTGCATGAGCTTTCGAGGGAGAAAATCCTACTGTGTCAGATGCTCTGTCTTCAAAGTGTCTGATGAAGTGGGATTTTCTCCCACAAAAGCTCATGCGTTAAATAAATTTGTTAGTCTTTAAAAGTGCCACAGGACTCCTTGTTTGTTTTGCTGATCTCGACTAACATGGCTACCTCTTTGGAACTTGTAGCCTATGCGTTTTTTGTCAAACTGGGCGTTACAGAATCGGAGCACATACATTCTGTGGGTGTGTATGCACAGGCTTAATGTTTGACAATCAGAAGGACACATGGTAGGTGTTATGTTGTTTCAATTTTGCTATGTAATTTGAAATGCTTGCAAAAAATTAATAAAAAAACTTAGGGGGGATTTCAGAGCTCTGAGTGTCTTACCACTGAAGCTATTTTCTAGGCAAGGGTTTTGGGCTGCTATTACACTGTTTCTTCAGATTTCTATCTATCAGTCTAATTGCCAATCACTGTGCGATCGATCTATGCATGATGTCATGTCTCAACACCTAAGCCCAAGTTGTGTGAAGATATATTTACATGCCTTTCTTAACTGTATGGGACTACTCAGAGTACATGAAGTTAAGCAGATTCGGAAGTCTTTGTATGACCAGAATTCTAGATATTGCAGTGACTAGTATATTATAAAATACCTAAAATAGACAGGTACGGAGTGCATCAAGTTATCAAAAATTATACATCTTTCCAACTGAGGGCCTTTCTGAAGAGAGTTTGTTTGCTATTATCATAAAGAGATGTCTTGTATTTTTTTAAAAATCATTTTCTAAAAATAACATGATGAACACAAGCTGTTTAGACAGACCCAGTCTATATTTAGATGTGTGTCTTGCATTCCTTTCTCTTGGATGACAAGTTTATAAAACAGGAGAGACAGGTCAGTGTGGGGGCATACTATATTTATTGCAAGATAACAAAAACTCAGTAAAATAGGCCCCAGGAATTTGCCTAATGTGTGAATGTATCTGCTGTAACTGACATGCTTAGGGTGTTCCTGATAATGAGTTTTGAATATTCAGAACTGAAATACAAATTAGCATATCTTCTTGTCAGACAGCAGGGTTCTAGTATGTTGTATGAGTAATCACTTGGTTTAGTGAGATTTTTGTAAACAGCACTTCTCTATACAAACAATTAAATTGTAAGGGCATGATCCTGCACCCACTGAAGTCAAGAGCAAAGTGTCCGTTGACTTTGATGATGGAGGAGCAAGACGAAAATGGGCTATTAATATTCCTACTGAACTCAGTGACAAAACTCCATTCACTTCATTGGTGCAGGATCTAGCTTTATTTGAAGTGATGTAGGTGAGCATTTTTTTAAGCAATTTCCCAGCAGGAAAAAAATAATGAATTGCACATTGTCTTTTTTTAAAACATAATTTTAATAAATGTATCCGTGGTTGTAGCCTAATTATTCACACATGAATAAATGTATCAGTAGTCACTCTAGATATATTTTTTAACTTCAAACCACAATATAGCAATTATTTATTTTTTTCTAAGAAAAGAAAAAGTGTTTCTCGGTGGATCCTCAGTCTTTTCAGTGTGGGGTTGGGCCTCATAATGCCCAGATTTCTAATCCTAGTTATGTCACTGGTTCACTGCACTAGCTTGGCAAAGGCAATTAGGGACAGTTTTAAAAAAAAAACACTTGGAAGAGATCTTGGGAACATGTAGTGGCGTGGGGACCAAATATTTTTAGTCTGAGATATTCTATCTAGGCAGGGAAAATGCGGGCACAGTACCTTAGCGACAGGAGGTTGGCAGAGTCATCTTTTATAGTTGCACTTACTTCTGCTTGAAGACGTGCAGCATGCACCTTCTGCCTTTGTTGATGCACACTAATTGACAGACATGGTTGGCTCCATTTCCTTGTGACTGTGAAGTATTTCTAGACACGCTGGACCTCTCTGCCTTCCCTGCTTTCAGAAAGGCTAGCTGTAACAATCTGCCTGATTCTTGCATACTTGTGCAAATAAGATGGAATTTCTATGCAAAATGAACCAGAATGTACCCGTTAACTGCTCTGTGCTTCAATTTCTTTTTCTAAAATGTGGATGATAATACTAATTTACTGGAGAGGATATCCATGTGTATGTGTCCCTTTGAAAATGTCTGGCTCTACAAATGGCTAAGCATTGTTATTTCTCCTAACTGCACGTTTTCCTCCATGAAATGTGCAGTAAGCTAAGTTATCATTATTTGTCTTGTGATAAACCCAGGTGCATTGTCACTCTAGTCAGCTCAGAATGAGAGGTGACTGTGAACAGACCGTTACAATCACATCGTCAGTTCGTCACATGAAACAACATTACTAAACTGACCTACTTTTCCTGTGCGCCTACAGAACGCTAATCTTGTTTAGCATTGCTGGAAGGGGACAGCCGCACCAAGAAGCTCTCTGAGTTGTACAGATGGCAACCTTCACTGATGATTGTTCCTCTAATTTGTTTGATCTTCTGTTTTCTATTGTGTTAGGAGTGATCAGGGCAAAATTTAAGTCCCATGGTATATTTGGCCCATTCATCAAAGATTCACTAATATCAATAATTAATAAAAGTAAAAAATAATAAACATTTCTAGAATAACTTTCCATCAGAGACCTCAAAGCACAGGACAAACTTTACAAACTGATTAAAATGTTTGGATATGACTCTTCTCACTTCTACCTGTGTAGCTGTGTTAGTGACGTCTGGAGTAGCTCAGAACTGTGAGTGCCAACGTCAGGCCAGACTATCAAAAAGCAGGGCAGAGACCCCAAATTGATGGTATGTTCTATAATTAGATTTCAGTAGGCTAGTAACAAATGTGAACCCTTGAAGCACCACAACAGTCTTCTGACTGAGTCACAGACAGTTCCCTTGAGCACTGCGGTCTATTTTGCCACCCACACAGGATGTACGATGTGATAGATGTGATAGATAGGTATCGCCAAAACATTCAAAGGTAACTCTCAGTCCAAAGGACCAGTCATTTACCCCAGATCATTTGAACTCAGATCTTCAAACCAAAGACACACCAGGAGCCAATCCCGTGAATAAACTAACAAAAGATTTATTAACTAAGAAAGAAAGAAAAAAGAGTTATTTAGAAGGTTAAAACAGGGAACATATACACTCAAATGGAGCACTAGATTTAAAAAGGTAATATAAGCTTCTATAAAAGCAGCTCTATGCCTCCTTTAGGGCCAACCCATGGCAAGTAGCATGGGAATCTCCTGCTTATGTTTAGGAATCTTTGCCCTTCAAAATCCAGGCAGCCTAAAGAGACCAAGTTTCTCCTTTTCAAGGATTTTTTTTTATCCCCTTCAGTCCATATTTGAAGCTGATGCAATCAGTTCTTGTGCAAGTTTGTCCTTTTATGCCACACAATTTCTCATTTGCTTTCAATGTGCCATCTTGAGTAGAGGACGAGCACTTTACCTTAATGAATGCTGCTTTTCCTTTTTGGTGAGTTATACAGTTACAGATGTTTAAAGTGTATGCACTCACATGGGATATAGATATTATAAACAGAACTAAAACACACAGCGCACAACAAGGTTTCCATAAAGTTTAAACACATTCTTATAACACTAACATCTGTGTTAATGACACTAATCCACATGGAAGCCGAACGGATTTCTAGCTCTGCATTTGCCAGTGTTCAGTGAGGCCCTCGGCCTTGTGTGTGCTGGAATCTGGTCTGCCAGCATCACAGGATTAGACTCCTGATTTACTCTGGTGAGAGGAGAATTAAGCTGTATACATATATGGCTCATTTCACTCATCACTGAAATACAACCATCTCCAGGATGGAAAAGCTGTTTAACAGTGCAAAGCTATACCATACAGCAGTTTCAACAAGTAAAAATTATTCTTTTTTCCGCCTAACCATTTTAAGTTGGCAGAATTTTTGCCTGCTTTATACATTTTGTGCCTTTTCGTTTATTATAATCTCATAATCCTCAGGGGTGTTACCTATAGACATCCCCTCATCCCCAAGGCAGGCCAGTGAAACATTAATATATATCAGACTCTATAATTTCAATTCCTGTATTTGTTTTCTTTAGAAATTTTTGTTTTGCTTTACCCTGAAAACATCTGAAGAACTATTTTAAACTGAAGATAGAAACTCAGTGAAGTAACAAATTTAGAAATATTATCACTCCATTTAAATAACTAACCAGCAAGGCACATTTAAGGACATATGTAAGTTTATTTTGAAAATGTTGATGACTATCTTCTCTGTTTTCATAATCTTCTTGTTCTGTATCTGGTTTTAAATGACATCCTTTTTATGTAAAGAGCTCTCATAAATATTGAAAAGTGAAATATTTTAAAACAGCGGACAGAATGTTCTCTGCCAAGAATCATCAGCCTTCATCAAGTCTAGAAAGTAGTTTTCCTTTTATTGTGTTTTGTCTCATTTTAAAAGCCCAAAACATTCTCTTTCCTAGTAAAAACAAAATTCACAAAGCTATTGAAAGGAGGAGGATTAAGTTAGACATGCTTCGGCAAAAATAGCTCTAAAGTAGCACATTTATCATTTCACTGGCTTTTACCTTTGCACTTAAATACAGTAATTCCCATAGCAATTGGTGCATTACGTGACACGTGGTAGTTCTAGATGCTGCTCTCCTGACACATAATATCACAGTGCCTTCTCAAAATAAAATGCACATTAGAATGAAAAGGGATTTTCTTATATTTGTTAGTTGTGTTCAGGCAATTTTGCTGTAGACCACTCTGTGTTTCAGTTCTGCAGTTCAATTTGTAATTTTTCATAAACTTTCCCCTTTTGTGTACTGTTTTTAGTGATCAACTTTAACATGTTTTCCCTTATATCTGGTGATTTTTAGCTAGCTAACTAGATATTCCTGCCATGCTGGGTGCTTAAAGCGGTCTCACAACTCAAAAGAAAAGAGGACAGTTGCCAGTTCAGAGAAAGAATGAAGCTCACCAAGTATTAGTAATGTTCACTTTGAAGATCTCGTATGGAGTAGGCAGAGACACTGTCTGAGCCTCAATGCAGATTAGAGGAGCTACCCCTTTTCAAACAGCAGTTTTGCCACTAGTAATCTAGCAGCATTGTCCCTGACTCCTGCAATTTATTTATTAATTTATTATGTGTATTACCACTACCTGCTTCCATCTTTTCACCCAGATATGAGCATTCTCCAGCCATTCCTTCATGTATTTCCTCTTTGACATCCAGCAAAATAGCAGCTGTTGTTCAGGGCCCACCCCTGGCTGAGATGTGAACATGATGCATCAGAGACACTACTTCCATATTTCTGAAATCTGTATGCACATCTCATCCACACCTTGACCAGATAGAGAACTTTTTCTCCAGGGCTGTCCAGGGCTGTGTCTACACTGACAATTTAAATCGACTTAAACACTAGGCTTTCATTAAGTCAACTTAAGAAAATCCTTAAGTCAACTTAATGAAAGCTTAAGTCGACTTAATAACTACCAATCGTTAGGTCGACCAAACCCTTCCTTAGGTCAACCTAAGCCCAGTGTGGACGCCTAAGTCCACTTTGTTAAGTCGACCTAAGGGCAGTTAGGTCGACTTAACAGAGTGGACTAAGTCGACTTAAAGTGTTGCCACTTTGTTACGTCGACTTAAGAAGGTCGACTTATAGTCGAACTTATTAAGTCGACAACAAAGTCGACCTAACTTTTCCTAGTGTAGACATAGCCCAGGAGATCTAATTTAGGGCTCAGGTGTACACCATAAATTATGGGTGACATAGCAACCCCCTGTAACATCGAGGAGCAGTTTTGGGGGGCAGAAGGGAGTAGCTTCTCCACAGCATTAGGTGGGCCTTATACTGGCTGATTGAAATAATAGCCTCTGAATGCAGGGGAGAGCAGAGGCTTGGGACTACCTAGTTACTCAGGGAGTTAGCTGCTGGAAAGTGGGGTAGGGAACAGATAGGCCCTGCAGGCTTTAACTTGCCAGCTAGCAGATTGTATAGTTTGGGAGACTGTGTTCCACTATTTTTACATCTAACTAATCTTTAAAGCCCCGCAAATCTGCAGATATCTGTGGACCGTTTCTTGCAAATGCAGATCGGATGTGGATCCACATATTTTTATCCGCGCAGGGCTCTAATGTTCTTTGACGACTAGTAAATATGCCCAATGACCTGTGATGGGACGCTGGGTGTGGTGGGTTCTGAGTTACTACAGAGAATTCTTTCTTGAGTGTCTGGCTGGTGAGTCTTGCCCACATGGTCAAGGTTTAGCTGATCTCCATATTTGGGGTCGGGAAGGAATTTTACGTCAGGGCAGATTGGCAGAGGCTTTAGGGGGGTTTCGCCTTCCTCTACAGTATGGGGCATAGGTCACCTGCTGGTGAATTCTCTGTACCTTGAAGTCTTAAACCATTATTAGAGGACTTCAATGACTCAATCATAGGTTAGGGCAGTGGTTTTCAAACATTTTTTCTTGGGACCCAGTTGAAAAAAATAATTTATGCCCGTGACCCAACAATGACATCTTTGAGCAATGCATTCCAGCCTTCTGGTGGCGGCAGCAGGGGGCGCCACAACCCAGACTACCTGAGGGTCTGCAACCCTAATTTTGAAAACCACTGGGTTAGTGTCTATTACAGGAGTGGGCAGGTGAGGTCCTGCAGCCTGCATTGTGCAGGAGGTGATGATTATAATAGTTCCTTCTGGTCTTAAAGTCTATGAGTCTGTGAGTCATTTGACAGGATATTCCAAATCATTGTTCTCCAACCACAACCTGGGACATCCAGCGGATCATTGCGCCTCTTTGAACCTGTCTTGATTGACAAAAGGGTGTGTTTTTTCAATCATGTTTACTCAATCAAATTAGCTTCATTGATTGTAAAGCGCCATTATATTTCAGGCTAACACCTATGAAGCCAGGCTAGCTGGTTGTGTTATAGTCAGGTGGGAAGCCTGTGACACTTCACTTTTCTTTTATTGTCACAGTCAGACCTCATAAGTATTATCACAGGCACAAGAGCTGTGGGGCAGGAGATCAAGCTTCGCAGATATAGCAAAACAGTTGCGTAACTTTCTAAAAACCATGTTTCATAAGCACCACAAGGTGATCGAGGCCAGGCGAGTTTTGTATTTTGAGCTCCATTTCTATTGGGAATAGACTGTCTCAAAATAAACACATACAACCTTTCTTCAATAGACTCCCTGGAGTGAGATGGTGTTTCGTCTGAATTACTTCTCTCCCAAGCAGCTATTATTGCATGAATGAATGTGAGGTGATAGAGAGATGCTGTCTGGTAACTGAGCAGAGGATGAAGGGCTGCTGCGACTAGCAGTCTTTTGTTTCCCAAATACTACTATTTCCCCAAAGAATATGATTTAAATATTTCAATAAAAATGCATATTAGCTTCGGATATTGTCAGTAAAAATTGATACCAAAAAGTATTATTTTTCACCTCGCCTCTTGCTCTGAGCAAAGAAGTAAAAAATCCTGTTTACCAGACATAGAGACCTCAGGGACGATGGATTGGTTGGCCAGCCATAATGCCTGCCTGGAACAGGAATAGACGGTAATAAACACACCTGACTAATGTGCAGAGAGGTCTGAGAAGGTGTAGTTAGTCAAGAAAAACAGGGGGCATGGGCACATCCACAGCCAGCAAGCAATTAGCACCTGTTGAAGAGTACAGGGAGTCAGTCCACACTGAATCTTGCCCTCTAATGGCAAGAATCATTTGGAACTGAGCATACCAGCTGCTTCGTCCACTCACCCACACGTCTGGAGCAAAGACAGCTTTATCCATATTTTATTTTTTTAAACAAATCTTTCAGGATCACAGATCTTTCAGGATCACAGGTGCAGACATGATTGTCATTGCTAAATACTCTTATAGCAGGAGTTACCGGGTGGCCCTGTTATTCATAGCATTACACGTCCTTTAATGGGAGAGCACTGTTCAGTCTATTCCTGTTATTGGTGATGCAGTGATGCATTGGCAAGTATTTTGGGGGAGTGGTGGCAAGGAGCAAAGGAATTTGCTGTCTGCCTCAATCACGCAAGCAAAATCTTGGAGCAGAGTTGCTCCTTGGGATCCAGGTATTGTTTTATGAGATGAGAGGTTGGAAAGAGGTGTTGCTGTGTGCTTTTTGTGACCTCCTTTGTGGTAAAGACTGGTTGGTATAATATAAAATAAACAAGTTGCACTAGGAATATACATTGACTTCTCCAATAGAAAGCTGGCCTTCAAGGCCCAGACATCTTCAACTGCTCACCAGAGGGGTGCCACAACTACTTAGCAACAAATATCATTTGTTTTGCCATATCTATTTTATTGAGAATAAGTCTAATTTCATATGCAAAGTACACACTACAAACATTGTTAGCAAAACTTAAGATACTTTGAAGGTTTTTAGTGTTATTCATTAGTGTCAACAAATGGGCGTGGAATCAAAGTGTCAGTTGGATAGTGTCTGATAGTGACCACATCACACCACAGCAAGTCCTACATTTGACTTCCATCTAAGAAAGCCAAATCCTGGACAGAATGGAGGAGTTAAGCCTATTACCAATGAGTATGGACCTATGCCCACTGTATAATTCTTATGTATTCTGTAAATAGCCCACAAAACAGTAATTCTTTTGCTCTTCATTAATAAAAAAAGTACAAAATTCCTGCAGTGTTTAGAATCAGAATTTGTGTTATCCTGAAATGGAGAGGCCTAACCTAGTAATTTGAGCAAGGGCCCTAGAGATTTAAGGCAGGTATCTTCTGGGTTCTAGTACTTGCTTCTGTGATTGCTTCTGTGATCTTGGGTGTGTCTTGTAAACACTTTGCCTCACTTCCAACCAATGGGCAAATAATTAAAAAAACTATTGAATTCTTTATTTGAAAATGTCACTGCATTTGTACAGTATCTTATTTGAGAATAGTCTTGTCAGTTCAGTTCATCAGCCAGGATCTATGGCTGAGTGAATAATTTTGAAAAGTATTGATTGATTAAATTTAAAGCTGTAAAGAATTTTGTCAAATAAATTATAAGATCAATAATATTCAACCTGCGGTATCAGGTTTCCCATTATGAAATGTGGATGATGATACTGACCTGCCTGATGGAGGCATTGTTTATTAGGCACTATTTGGAAGCTTTATAGTTTATAAGCACTACTTAGTATTATTTCTTTTATCTGCATTCTGGATTTTTCAACACAGCAATTCCAATGTCCCGGCCAACAACAAAATCCAACATGTGTCCTCTATATTTACTATTTATGCTCCTCTGCTACCCGGTTCAAATCCCATTAGGCTTCTCACTTGTAGTAGCTTTGTCCTTGGACCAATGGACAGTAGCTTTTAACCTCCTGCTGCTCTTGTATTGTTACAAAAAATTAACAGGATAATTTCCACATATATTGCATATTTCTTAGCTAACTAAGCTCTCATGAGCCAATGGAAGACAACTACATACTAGCCACTAACTGAATTTCCATAATTCCCTCCTTTGATCAGTTTTCATTATTTTTTTAAAATAAATATTCTTAGTACAAAAAAAAATTCTGTGCAAAATCCTATGTTGAAATCATATTAGGTCCAAGTAATGCACATTCTTTAACTTGACCCTCCTTGTTTAGTTTTTGTTGTATTATGCTTCCTAAATTTTAAAGAATCATTGAATGGAAGGAATATTGACAAGGAATATCACTTGCCAATCACAGCATAGGAAGTTTTAAGTTTGAAACACTGTACTATTGATCCTGAAAAATCCTTCTGTGGCATGCAACTAATGCACAAGGCTGTAATGATCTGATACAAGTGGGAGTACATGCCTTGAATGGGCATAGACAACGATAAACACAAGGCTTTTTTCTTCTCACTGGTTTGTATTAAATCTCGTTTCCCTTATTCAAAGAGCACTTGGCAAAAGAGGGACAGATAGTGGACAGAGAGTGAATGCATCTGAGGAAACATAGTTTTAACCCTTGGCAATGCTGAGTGCTTTTTTGTGTGTGTCTTGCTTACATGATTTACCTATTTTACCTACTCTCCTTATGAGCTATGACTGGCACTTGTATGTAGCTATTGTGTGCTGAAAATTGCTCATGGAACTAATTGCCTGAGCAATGGACATACGTCTTATGGCAGATCAATCATTTAGTTGGTATCTGACCAGTCTATTCCAAAAATGGTAATATTGATAGGTAAGATACATGTTCACAGAGATTGCAATTTTTTTTGTGTGGCAAGCCAAGTTGGTTTAACATGGGAATGACAGCTGCACTGTTTAAAAATATGTTAAACTCTAAAAATTAAGATGACTTCAGATCATGAGAAGGTAATGTGGTCTCCTGTCCCATTTAGCCCCTGACCTCTTGGCTGAGATTATCAACAAAAGTATCAGATGTTGTCAGTTGCAAGGTTGGTTTTTGCAATGTGGAAACCTGGACTCTAAGAACTACGTGGAATTGGGGCCCATAATGCATTCTCATATTACCTTTGCCTTTGGGAGTCCTGTGGAGCCCTTTAAGCTCCCCCCCCCCCCCCCCCCAGCTGGAGGATCCACCTGGAAGGGCAGCAATGGTAATAATGCCTGCCTTTCCCAGAGCTGAATCCTCTTTGGGACATAGGGAGCCTTGGCTATGTCTACACTTACCAAAGTTAGTTTGAATTAGTTAATTCGAACTAACTAATTGGAACTAATTTTAGTTAGTTCGAATTAACTTAATTCAAACTAGCAAATTTTAGTTCGAACTAAGCAAGTGCCATGCATGGTGCTTGCTTAGTTCGAATTAGTCAATTGCATTGAACTCAATGTGCCGGTTAGTTCAAACTAAGCGCTTAGTTCGAACTAACATGGGTTAATTCAAACTACTTAATTAGCCCTTAGTTCGAAAAGTATAAGCGAATTTATTAGTTGGAATTAAGGAAGCCCTTAGTTCGAACTAATGAAAGCCTAGTGTAGCCAAGGCTTAAGTTAGTTCGAATTAAGCTTCCTTAATTCAAACTAACTTGCCAGTGTAGACATAGCCCTTGTGTGTTCAGAGGGCTATTATATTTACCTCTCTGCATCTCTTGGGATTCATTTAGCCCAGTGGTTTTCAGCCTGTGGTCCACAGATCCCTGGAAGTCCGCAGCCCATGCCTAAGATTTCCAGAGCAATCTGCATCTCCATTTGACATTTTTTAGGGCTCAGCAAATGAAAAAAGGTTGAAAAACACTGCCCTAGCTCAATAATTTAGAGCCAGTGTCCACAGTAAACAGATTAGACTGTACACTTTTCAGAGGAGGGACTGCCTTTTGCTATGTGTTTGAACTTTGCTGACCACAAAGGGGCTTTGATTTCTAATTGGGGTCTTGGATGCACTACAAATCATTAATAATAAATAATTACGTCTACAATATATGTTTCTTAAAATTAAGGACCGTGTTTAAAACCCTGATGACACATTTAGTTGGCTTGGGTATTGTCACTCTGTTATTACAGTAAAGCAGAATGACTCTGAGATTAACCTGAATGTTGAGCTGATAACATGACAAAGTGTAATAACTATGTATTCTTTCAACAGAAAAAGCTGTTTAGACAGTCTCATGGATGAAAATGAGAAAGACAGGGCAAAGAGGTGAGCAAGCACTCTTTTTTTTCTCTTATAACACTGTTCATTTTGTGGTGAACCTACTATTACATGTTGTTGCAGAACCTGTTTTTTTCCATCCTTTTTAATTAAAAGGGAGAGAAAAATAAAGCCAAACACAACTTGAAAAACTGTTGAATCACAAACACTGTTATCAGCCATCCTTTAAGAACAAAAGTAAGTCAGTAGTGCCCCCCCCCCGGCTACTGCAAGAAGCCCCCACAGTGGCTTTTAGTGGTGGGAGGCACTCCATCTGTGGCCACTGCCCAATTGTCAGGTGGCGGCTGCTTTTTTTTTGGTGAAGGGGGCTGTCGGCACTGGCTAAGGGTTGGGGAGAGGGGCCAGCATGGGGATTGGCAAAGGTTGCTGATCCTTGGGTTAGGGCCTGTGTTTTTGAAAAAAACAGGAGAAAACACCAAAGAGCAGGGGCAGAAAAAGCCAAAGACACAGTCAGAAAAAGCACTGGGAATGTGGTCCCTAAAAGAAGTAGCTTAGGGAAAAGAAAAAAATAAGCTAAGAGAGACAGCTTTTCAGCTGAGTGCAGATTGGAAAAGTGCCTGCAACTGTGAGCAAAGACACCTTTCATGTTTTTCTATTCCTGCTGTGTTTAGGGGAACAGGACTTTGTATATTCTTTGTAAATAAACAGGGATGGCTTCAAAGAAATGTCTGGTTCCGTCACCAATCACTGGTCCTTACTGGAACAACCCACAAGATCCTGAATTTTTGGCTAACTAATTGGATCTAAAGGGCTAGCATGCTGTTAACTGCAGTGGGAAAGTCACAGTTAATACATATACAGGAAATTGCCACTAACACTTCATAGGGGGTGCCGTTTGAGGTAGAAAAACATGTATTGCAGTAAAACTCCATAATAATTGACTGGCACAGGAGTTTCACAGAAGCTGTTTGCTAGCAGGTTTTTTTGGAAGTGTTATCAGTACTGTAACCCACAGTTTAGAGAGAGCCTTAGGTTGCATGTATTCTTGGGGTGGAGGGATGGAGTCTTCTAATGAAAGTATTTCCAGTCCAGGCACAGCTAATGGGTTCTCATCTTTTTTTATTCTTTTCCTGCTTTTCCCTCCCTGCAGGGTTTTTTTTCTCCCACTAAAATACGACAGAACGCACTGCAACCTCACTCAACTATTCTCCTTTGCTTCCTTTTCTAATTCATGCATGTTCAAGATATAGAAGCCCACTGTTTAACACCGAGAGCAATGTGCTGACCTAATGGCAGCTACCATATAGGACTGCACGTGATGTCTTCTGAAGCAAAGGGTCTGTCAAAGTTCCCCTAAGCGACTGTGCCAACACTCTTTACACGGGATTTAATGCACAAGAGTGTTGCTAAACACAGTGGCTATGTCTAAACCGGCAAATTAGTTCGAATTAAGGAGGCTTAATTCAAACTAACTAAAGCCATGGCTACACTAGGCTTTAGTTAGTTCAAATTAGGGCTTCCTTAATTCGAACTAATAAGTTCGAATAGGGATTCGAACTAAAGGGTTAATTTGAACTAACTAGCTAATTCGAACTAATTTTAGCAAGTGTAGACATAGCCAGTATTATTTGTGCACAGGATAAAGAAGTAATATGTAAGGATGTGCCAAACCATCTGCAAGTAATGCAGAGAGCTGTAAATGGAGGAGGAGGATAAAGGAATGTATGTCTCCTGCTACACCACGTCATGAAAAGGTGTCTTTGGAGATACTGCAGCAAGAAGTGTCATACAAAGTGTCAAGAATTACAACGTTGCTGGAATGTGGGTTTGTTTTGCATGGTGTAAGGAATAAAACAAAGGGGAGAATAGAAGGAGGAGTTCCAGGTTTAACTATCACTAGCAGTTCACACACTTAGGTTCAGATTACTTTTAGGATGCATGCCAGGCAGCCATTCAAAAGAAAGTGAGCAGCATACAGACAGAACTGACACAGGATAACACACATCTTAAATAGCAGTAATTGTCATTGCCATCTGCTGATGTTTTAATGCCTCTTTTTTATATATATAAGGGGCATATTTGGTGATACATTGGGATAAGCCTTTATTAACATTGCTAATAATCAAAATTCCATTTGTACAGTGTGTCTTTTTCCCATCAGCATGCACCTTATTGCTTTTGAGGTACCCGGAAGGTTCATAAGTAAGACTAATGGTATGAAATTAAGATTAGGACAGCTTCAGGAGAATATCAGAGATAATGAATGCCCTAATAGTGAAATCTACTAGGCTATGGAACAAGCTTGCAAGATAAGTTTTGTTCAAGACATTTAAAACTGGACTGAACAAGGCACTAGCAAATATAGAGTCCCGTCTTGGCAAATAGCTAGATTAGATGACCTAATTAGGTTTTCTTTTTCCTTCCTTTAAAGATTCTACTCTGATTCATTGATCTGAATCTTGGTAGAGTTATTTCCACTAGAGAAGTTTTCAGATATCCTTTGTGAATAAAATGTCAAGTGTTAAAAATAGGTACTTTCTGTTTCCTGTCAAAACATCTTTTACTTTCTGGGCAAGCAGTATATACCTTATATGTGGTGGGGGGTTGTTTGGAAGGATGGGAGCCTTTAAACTAAAATGGGTTGCGGACTGAATTATATGAAAATAAAATGTTGATTTTCTTTAAACCAGGGGCGTAGCCAGCCCCTGATTTCTGGCTGGGCCCCTGAAAGGGGAAAGTGGGCCCAGCCAAGGGCAGCTTCTGATCACATGACTGGAAGCTGCCCCTGCTCCCGGGGGATGCGGGAGGCATCATGCTAGCAGCAGTGTGAACTTTGCTGCTGCCATGTCTGCAAGCAGGGCAGAAGTGCCTGCGCCTCAACTCTGCTCACAGCCATGGCTGCAGGGACCAGCGACCACAGCCACGAGCAGAGCGGAGGCATCGGTGGTACCTCTGCCCTGCTCGCAGCTGCCAGGCCCCACAGCCACAGCAGAGAAATTCGCACCACTGCTGGGCACTGCTAAGGGGGGGCTCGATGGCAAAGTGGGTGGGCCCCGACCCACCCGTGGCTACGCCCCTGCTTTAAATCCACTTGAATTGTTCAGAAATGTGATGAAGATGGATTCAAATCTTGCCTTGCCACTTGTAACAGGAGTAGGATGAAATCAGTCAGACAACATCAACCCAATCATTTGTGTTCAAAGATGTAAAATAACCATAGATTGGCTTCTTTCCAGTGCATCTCAAAGTGTATTCAGAGCTGAGAGCAAGACAAACAAAAGTTACCCTTCAGTCATTAGTATCATATAGAACTCTCCATTGTGAGATCTCTGGAAAAAAATACTTATTGGTCTTTGGAAGAATATAAAAGTTGAGTTAAATGCTGTTCTCATTTACACAAGTAAACACCTAGATTTCCTTGTTAACTACAGTGGAATTACTGTGGATTAACACTGTTGTTAATTTGAGTAGAAATTAGGCTGTTAATTATTAAATCCTGTTTATTTCTAACCAGATTTTTAGCTCTTCATGTATTTAAACTAAGTAAATCTTAGCCTCTGATGTTCTTATTTGCCTGGATCCTTTCAAAGAAGTAAGCAGAATTTTTGGTGTATTTTACAGTTCATTTTTGCCTGGTCATATAAGCCCAGATGATACCGTCCTAGAAGAAGGTCCATTAATATATGTTCATACTGAGAGACCCAGGGTGCACTGAAGAGTACAATTCTTAGTCTATAATAAATAAAAATTAAAATACAGCTACTTTTTCTGCTCCTACTAAACTTTTCTGCTGCTGTATTTTAATTTTTATTAATAGGCCATACGTGCCCTGAAGAATTTACAGTTAAAATAGACAAC
The DNA here is from genome assembly GCA_007922175.1 of Pelusios castaneus. Classification (NCBI taxonomy): domain Eukaryota; kingdom Metazoa; phylum Chordata; order Testudines; family Pelomedusidae; genus Pelusios; species Pelusios castaneus. Next base: position 6,684,814 of record ML685801.1, read on the forward strand.
ACGCACAAGGGGAGTAGAAGAATCCGCATTTTATGGATAGAGAATTGAGCCACAGTGAAATTAAGTGACTTATCCAAAGTAGAGTCTGTGATAAAACTGGGACTAGACCCTAGATCCCCAAATCCCAGTCCAGCGACTAAACCACAAGACCAACATTCATCTTTACAATTGAACTTATACAGGATGATTGAAACCTTCCATAGCTTTTTTTACTTTTTTTTAATCTGATCAAGAAATAATATAGGATCCCCAAATGTTTTGATCAAGCCAAAAATCTGAGCATTATAAATTGTTTTCTGGGCCAGTTGAAAATGTTATTATGTTATTTATTTTGTCTACTTCCCATCTTCCCTTAATTGAAAGGACTTCATCATAGAATGCATGAATTTTAAGGACACTCATGCATGAAAAGCTGGGACCATAAGACAAGCTTTATTGATGTCAGAAAACAAGGACCTGAAATTCCTGCACATCTAGGCCTGCTGCTGGAGTGATAGTGGGAGGGCAGAAGAGCCAGTGTAGGAATAAGGTAATAAAGTCAGAGTGCAGAATAGAATCTAGGTCTGACGTTTCCCAGCCTAGCACTCTATCCATTGGGCCATACTGCTTTTCAAGGTGTTCTAGTAAAGAGGTCACAAAGATGAGAGTCAGAAAGATCAGTTCTTGTTTGCTTATATAGTTTTGTCCAATGCTGGTCATCAGTCTTCACACACTGATGCATAGAGAGTTAATTTTCTCAGTAACATGTCACAAGAAGAATGTGTAATGATTATTCTTTCTAGGTCCATTTTTTTTTTGTATTGATAGGGCTTCACGTAACAAGTCTGAAAAGAAGAGGCGTGACCAATTCAATGTTCTCATCAAAGAGCTCAGCTCCATGCTTCCAGGCAACACCCGTAAAATGGACAAAACTACGGTGCTTGAAAAAGTCATTGGCTTTCTGCAGAAACACAACGGTAACAATTACCCTATCCATTCGCAGGCAAACTGTACAATAGCCTTGTTACATCAGCCATGGTCATAGTGGCTTAAGTGGCCAAAAAATTCATAGTAAGATTTATTCCAAGTTATAATCTATAATGAGAAAACTTTAGGGCACTATGCAACCCAAATCAGCCTTCTTCTCATCTGCTCCTTGGTACAGGGTCGTATTTATCCTATTTGCACTGTAGTATGATCCCTGTTCAGATCTGATGGGCTTGCTCAAGGCTGCCTTTTTTTATCACAACGCATCTCTTGGCTGTTGGACTCCATAACAAAGCAAAGGCAATAAACCTCTTACCTACCTCTGTTAATCTGGGCCTAAGGGGCCAGGGCAGCTCAGGCAACAGCTGCATTGTGAGTAGGGTGGGTCAGAGCAGCTAATCAGGAAACAAGGAACAGCTGAGGACCTGGCCCAGGGATATAAGAAGAGCCAGCACAGGAAATGGGGAGAGGTGTGGCCAAGCAGGGCAGAGCAGGGTAATTTGACTGCTGGTAAGAAGGGAGGGGAATCCTGAGCCTCCGAGCCCCTAGGATGTTTGGGGCAGAAACTGGAACGTGGGAATTTGCTCTGTAAATAAAAGAGCATGAGGACCGCACTATTAACAGCATGGTGAGTCTCTTTAGGTGCGTCTACACTTGTAAATTAAGTCGACTTAAGCTTGCTTAAGTCAACTTAATTTACTCTGCATCTACACTACATTTTCCTTAAGTCGACTTAAGCAACTTTACTAAACTTGGTTTAAAGTCGACTTCAGGCTTAAGTCGACTTTCTAAAGTTGACTTAAGCCAGTGTAGACCTGGAGTAGCCCTAAGTCGACTTAGGGTCGAGTTAGGGCTCTCTAGGACTCCCCCAGTGCCCTCCCTGCCAGGGGGGTGGCACGGGGGAGCCTGGCATGACCCCCCACAGGGCAGGGCGGAGCCCTGCCCAGCCTGCCCCTATGCCCTGCCAGGATCCCTGTCCCAGGTACAATGGGGCAAAGGCTGAGCCCCCTGGCAATTGGCAAGGGGTGCCCCCATGTCACCGTGGACCTCTCCCAGGTCCACCTAGCCCCTAGAAGTGTGGATGCTCTAGGTCGACTTTGTAAGTTCCCCCCTAAGTCGACTTAATTTTATAGTATGGACATGCTAAGTCAACTTAACATAGTTGACTTAAAGTCGACTTTGTTAAGTCGACTTAGCTAAAGTCGACCTAAATTAACAAGTGTAGACATAGCCCTTGGGATGAGTGAACGAACTCTGTGGAGGAAAACAGAGGAGGCAGCTCCCAGCCTGTTACAGGCTCAAATGAATGAAGCCAGTCAGTCCTCTGAAATTCTAATGCAGAGGACATGTGCCTCCCAGGCTGACTGAATATCAGGCAGCCAAGGAAGAAATGCAAAGAGCAGCAGAGCTCTGAAATGGACCTGTGAGCTAAGCACAGGAGGGATATGTGCGCTGAACAAAAAAGTGATTGGGAGGTAAGGAGATGCTCCTGACACCAACAGACTTCTGACTGGAGAAGGGGAAATATTCTTCTTAGCTTCTCTAAAAGTAGATGTAGGGAACCAAACTATTCCCTTCTGGGGTTTTGTGAAAGGTGGCTGTGATTCCTGCACACTCGGGGCTCTTGGCTACGAAATGGAATCTGCTTCTGAGGACAGGGAATGAGAGAGTTATCATCTAAGACACTTGCCTGTGCACCCCTGCACATCCCTGTTGTAGAGCTGGTGGGTTTGAAGTGGAGTTATTTTCCCTGGATAAGTCAACCTGCTCCTAAACCAGCATTCATAGCCATGTGGGTCTTGTCTAGCCTAGGTCTCAGTTTCTACTACATCATGCTCAGTACATCTTTTAACAGATGAAAATTCATCAGGAATTTTTTTTTAAATTAAAAATTGAGGACAGTAAAGGCTCAAAGTTGCAAATTTAAGTAATTTTCTATACAGAAAATATCACAAAGTAAATGATGCACATGTGGTGGGTTTAAAATATCAATCATATTTCTTTAGCACTTGGTCTATGCACCATCACACCAAGCTGGCTGAAGAGTATTGGAAGGAGGGGAGTTCAGAACTAATGTGTGCATAATGTACCACAGTATGAAATTCTGATGTTAAGGGCCAGATTTTTAAAATTGGTTTCATAAATTGCATTCACAGATATTTGCTTGTGGACATCTACCCGATTTGCACAAGCAAATACCAGTTTTACATTTGCATAACTTGGCAAGTTCAATTTTAGTTTGGTTTTGAGGCCACTTGCAAATTTGGCATAGAAGAGGACAAGAAAGAGAGCAGCTGAATAGTGATGAAGGCAAGAAATATATTTTAAAATATATCTGAAGGGTGAAAGTTTATTCTCATAAAAATGTGTCAACTCTACCATTATATCGTAGTCCTGATTTCTAACCCCTACTTTTCCGGTCTTTGGGGACCACTCTGAATAAAACTACAAATGTGCTAAATTGTACCATTCTTCTGTGAGGTGAGCAAACTTTAGGGACAGATCACCTCCCGCTGAAGGAATCCTGAGGTGAGGGAGGAATGCTGCAAATTTCACTTAGCAGTTTTCACCTGGTTTCTTGACCAGAGGTATGGGGTTTGACACTGCTTCCCATCCCATGGAACGGTCAGATGCTTTAGCCCTCATAAATCATAGATCCCTTGAGAGATCTTGGAGAACTATCTAGAAATCATGACAATTCACTTGAAGGCTTTGCACAGACTCCAACTTCCTGTGGGTGGCTCTGTAGAGGGTTCTCTCATGCATGTATATCAGCCTCAAATCAGGAACAAGACTAAGACCGCCAGATACATTATCAGTTGTAACCCGTACCAGCTTTGATAGCAGGGGCTGATTCTCATTGATAAGGCCTCACTGCTAAGGCAGCGTATGTACATTTCAGGAGCAATGTAATTGTGCCACATCTCCAGAGGTACAGTTCCTGGTCCATGTGGAACCCCAGTGACTTCAGTAGATTCCATGGCTATGTCTACACTTGCACTTTTAAGTCAACTTTAACTAAGTCGACTTAACAAAGTCGACTTAAAGTCGACTTAGTTAAGTCTACTCAGTGTGTCTACGCTTACAATTAAAGTCGACTTAAAGGGGAACTTACAAAGTTGACCTAGAGCATCCACATTGGATGCTCTAGGTCGACTTTGTGGGGCTAGGGGGACCTTGGGCAGGTCCACGGTGGCGGGGGGGGAGCACCCCCTGTGTACAATGGGACAAAGGGGGACAGGGACCCTGGCAGGGCAGAGCCCTGTGTGTGACACTGTCTGGATTTAGGGAAGCATTTATGATATTATTTTCTATGGCTATCTCATAAATGCTATAATCCATAGGAACTATGTCATGTTTGGTAT
>ML685801.1:6698204-6762415 GCA_007922175.1 Pelusios castaneus
CCCCTGCCAGATTGTCCTTTCAGCAGGACACCTTCCATTTCCCCAGTCTATCCCCTGTTTTTTCTGGCTGCAAACCCTCTTGTCTACTATTTTCCCTTGCAATCCTTCCTCTATCCTTAATGTCAATAAGATGATACAGTTGCAAAAAAGACTAATATCATTCTGGGGTATATTAGCAGGAGTGTGTTTGTAATACATAAGATGGAATTGTCTTCCTGTACTCAGCACTGGTGAGGTCTCACCTGAAATGCTGTGTCCAGTTCTTGGCACCACATTTCAGGAGAGATGTGGCCAAATAGGAGACGGCCCTGAGGAGAGCAACTAAAATGATAAAAAGTTTAGAAAAAATCACCTATGAGGAAGGTTAATTAAGCTGGGCATGTCTAGTCTAGAGAAGAGAAGACTATAAGGAGACCTGGTAATAATCTTCAAATATGCCAAGGTCTGTCATGAAGAGGATGATGAACAGTTCGCCATGTTCTTTGAAGGCTGGGCAAGCAGTAATGAGCTTAATAGGGAGCAAGAGAGTTTTAGGTTAAACATTAGGAAAATCTTTCTAATTATAAGGATAATTAAGCACTGGACTAGCATGGGAGGTTTGAAATCTCCATCATTGAAAGATTTTAAGAACAGGTTAGTGAACCACCTATCAATGACAGGTCTAGGTGTACACGGTCCTGCCTTAGCAGAGCAAGCTGGACTAGATGATCCTTCCAACCCTGCAACCTTATGATTCTGTTCTTTGGTGAGCAGTGAAATAGTTAGCAAGTGTCAAGGTTTGGAGTGGATGCTCACTTGAAATAATTAGGGGATAGTGTACACCACTGATATGTTGGTGTGCTGCTGTCTGCAGACTCAGGCAGAAATCACTACAGTAGTTTATAGCCAGTCTAGTAAGATTATCTTCACAAGCAAAGATTAGAATTTTAGGACTAGATTTCCAGGGGTGCCAGAACATGCTTTCATGTAGAGTCTCAGAATAAAACTTGTGCCAGTGTATTCTTGCTGTAGTGAAACAAGATAGAAACATTTCAAGATAGATTAGTTGCAAAATGTAAAAAGCTACATTCCAAGAACAAGGTGATGCAGTGGGGTTCTGTCCATTCCACATCCCTACCTTCAACATTAGGGAAACCCTCTATTTTCTCTTTTTAATTTCTTGCCTGGAAGCAGTTTAAATTATGCATCCATATCTTCTAAAACTTTTTAAAAGAGAGTGAGAAAGAGCCACAGAGTTTAACGCAGTTGTTTCATTCAAATTGTACAGCTATATGAGCTATGCACAGCATACCTATCAACTGAATAAAGCCCTTTATTTTGGAGGCAGTTTTACTATATACTATTTTTGGATTAAACCATTCACGACCCATTCATGCAAAGTTGGTGTTACTGTTCCTGCGACACGTACTGTGGATAAATTCTCCCAATTTTCCATTGGCAGAAGCTGCAGTTTAGAAAATGGAACTTTGATCCAAAGCATAGCAGTGCAGTCGTGCAATAATATAGTTCACTTGGCACACTGCTGATGGTTGCTATGATATAGCTTTTGTCTACTATGCCTGCCTCATTCGGCAATGGATCTTGTGGTTGTGTCACATCAGCCAGGCTTCTAAGAAAGAGGATTATCTGTACCACCTCAGAGCACAATTCCACCAGCCTAGCATCCCATCTCCAGTGGTGGCCAATCCCTGATGCTTCAGAAGAAGGCAAAGAAAAAAACCTAAGAATGCATCCAGCCAATTGTGCATTGAGGAGGAAGTTTCATCCTGACCCTTGCAAGTGACCAGCTGAAACTCTAGATCAGTGGTTTTCAAACCATGGGTCGGAACCCAGTACTGGATCGCAGATGCTCAGGTACTGGGTTGTGGCGCCCCCTGCTGCTGCCACTGAAAGACTGGAACGCATTGCTCAAAGATGTAATTGTTGGGTCATGGGTATAATTTTTTTTTTTCAACGGGGAAAAAAACGAGGAAAAAAGTTTGAAAACCACTGCTCTAGAGCAAAAATTTGATTATAGTTATTGTCTTAATGCAGAACAGAAAGTGTTATGAGCCTCCTGAAGGCGTGCAGATCTTGCTGTTCTCTCCATAGACCAAGAAAGGGAGAAATGAACAGAGGGATTCCTAGACTCCAAGGTCAGAAGGGACCACGGTGAGCAACCAGCTTGACCTTAGCACATACAGGCTGTTAGAAGTTGGATTAAATAGCTAACCACCCTCAATACTCGGAAATTTCTGTAGGCTGTACTTCTCCAGCTGATGTATCCGTGTCTATAGCTGGCTTAATATGCGAACTCTTGGATGTCTCTGTAGTCATCTACCTGCAATGATAATTGTTACTTTCCTTTTGGGTCTTGCTGGTGGGCTGCCATTTCCTATGAATCAAGGGAAATTCTGAGATATTTGTTTCCTAATTCATATTTGATTTAGCAAATCAAGAGCATTCAAGTTTAAACACCACAGGAGACAGCACCAGGAACTGTAATTTGGCACATTTGTTTCTTGACCTAAGAATAAGTTGGTATTCCTCAATGTAACAGTTGCAAAAACAGCCTTAAGTGCCAAGGCCAAGTCCTGGGTGGCCAGGGCAGCAGAATGTGAGTGACACAGGGGAGATGTTTTGGCAAAACCAATCAGCATTGTGGTGTTTGTGGGGAGGGGCAGGAAGAGGCTGGCAGTCAGAAGAACCAAAAGAACAAAAGGGGTCCCTTGCAACTGTGTAAAGAAGACCCACAAACCGTCACACAGAATTAGTCTAGAACCCCCCATATTTATAATCTGACAGAAAATATATTGTCAACCTGGATAACATCCTTTAAATTGGAACCTTGTTATAATGTCAAGGGCCAGATCCTCAGCTTGAGTAAATGGGCACAGATCTATTGAATTCAAGGAACTATGACCCTTTCAACCAGCTCACACAAACTAGTGAAGAAGTATAGGCAGCATTTTAGTAACACTTTCCATGTTGAAATCATTGCATGGACATTAACTAATTAGCCCTCACAATATTCTTGTCAGATAAATGGAACCAGGAGTAAGTCTAAGCTGTCTACTTCCAAACCCTGTGCTCACTCCTGTAAACCACACTGTGTGTATATAGGTTTTCATATGTCTTAAATTATATGAAAATATTGTTTACATGCATATAAACATAATGTAAATATATAAATTTCCCCCAGGTGTAATGTCAATGGGATCTGTCTAATAAGATATATATGTAATATAGTCATATAAAGGAAGATATTATATCAGACACATACACATAAATGATCGTTTACAAGGTTTGTTTTCAACTGACCACAATTTAAATATAGCTGACTTGCAGAAGTAGGACCAGATTTGGAAAGCACGGTGTGAGTGCTACTGCAGTGTAAATAATTACATACACAAAATGAAGATGAATAACTTTCCAGTTTCTTAACACTGAAAACACATTTTCAACCTGATTTACTGTTTGGTCTGATAGCATTCTTTGTCAAAACACATGAAGCCGGGTCAGTATACTGGCTCAGTGTGGGGTTGTCTAGAGAGAAGTAGACATAAATTAAAGCTCCAAAGGGGTAGCCGTGTTAGTCTATTGTAGAAAGACAACAGAGTCTTGTGGCACTTTTAAAGACTAACAGATTTATTAATCGCATGAGCTTTCGTGGGAGAAAATCCCACTTCGTCAGACGCTTTGAAGATAGGAAAGTTACAGAGTGGGAGGAAATTAAATGCAGGGGAGTGTATGACATAGCATCAAGTCAGGCTGTAACAGCAAATCAAAGTAGGTGTTAGGATTCAAAACACTGGGGAACAGCACATAGAGGAGGGGGGAGGTCAATTCACTTGATGTAATGCGAGAAAAATCCATAGTCCCTGTTCAACCCCAAGGCAACTGAGTCAAATTTGAATATAAGTTCGAGCTCTGCAGACTCTCTCTGAAGCTGTGATTTGTTATTCATCTGTGTCAACACAGCTATTAACAAGTCGTTAAGGGAGTGAGCAGGGAGGTTGAAGTGTTCCCCTACAGGTTTTGCAGTATTGCAATTTCTGATGTCAGATTTGTGTCCATTGATTCTTTGGCGCAGAGACTGTCCTGTCTGTCCAATATATAAATATATAAATTAAAGCTGTTGAAGAATTATTAACCTTACAACTTCCTTTCAGTCACTTTTCTGGCTAAAGCCACCATAGTTAATTGAGTGGCAATTTTCCCTTTGCAAACCCATGTAATGACATTTCCCCACCTTTCCGGCAGCCTGCCTTCCCTCTCTAGGTTACTATTTAATGCATCTCTCCATTTGCACTACCATGGACCTCAGTACGATTTTTAAGTTATTCCTTCCCCCTCATTTAGGGTTATTTTTTGCTAACTAGTAGCAGAGGTGTAATTATTTACACCAACTCACCACAGAGATATATCCATTGACACTACTTCCATACTTAGCCCACAGTGGGCATGTCTACACAGCAAAGGAAAATCTGCGGCTGGCCCCTGCCAGCTGACTCGGGCTGTGGTGCTGTTTTATCTGGGCTCATGCTGAAGCCCAAGTTCGAGGACCCTCCCACCCCACGTAAGCCAATGTCTCCCATTGGTGGCAGCATAGAGCCCCACCAATTTAGAAAGGATTGTGCCTGAGGATGTACAATCCATACCAAAGCTCCCCTTTGGACATAGTGGGGAGATCAAATCCTGCACTATCCATCTGTATAGTGCGATACTACTACTGCTCTTCTTGTGTACTTGACTGGCTCTAGCTGGTACATAGGCAGGGACAAAGCCATGGCCTCACTTCTTCCCTGCTCGACCCCCGCCCCTTCCCCTTTCGCTGGTTTGTGCTCCCGGAGGCAGTTGAGAGAGCAGTCTCTGCACTTCCCAAAGTTCAGAAACCGCCATCGTGGCTGTTTTCATGCAGGAAGGCTCACTACACCCTCTCTGTCCACAGTCTGTTCCTGTATGAGCAGCAACAACTTCTTTGGGCAGGGGTTACTTTAGGGGTTTAATTCTAATAAAGAAAACTCAAGCTTAGTGGAACTTTGCAGGTGTGACTGGAGTTATGCCAAAGATGGATTCGGCCCATTGTGCTGTTTTTGTTCAGTTGCAGAGGTGCCACAAGCTTTTCGTTGTTTCTGTTTTTGTTCAGTATCTGATGAAGATTACACAGACCACAATTTTAAGAAGTGGCTCTCTGACTTGTGTACCCAGTTATCATTTTAGATCTGAACAGCCCCATGGAAGGACTTCCGCTGACTTGCATGGGCTTTGGAGCTAGCCCTTTGTGTATTTTTGTCGGGGGGAAGTTTAGACAGCCACTGAAAATTGGACCTTCTGTTTGGTTTCACAAATTAAATTCAGGCCCCATTGCAGAAAACGGCAAGTTGGGGGAGAACATGAATGCCAATCTTTTTTTTGATAACTTGTACCTTCTTTCTTTTTCTTTGCAGTGTGACATCATGGATCAGAATTTGTTAAATTTCCTCCCAGAACAGGAACATTCAGAAGTTTATAAAATATTATCTTCTCATATGCTTATGGCAGATTCTGCCTCACCAGATTACCTAAAAAGTAAGCTCTGTTTTCTCATTCCCCCAAATGAAAACCATGGGAGAGATAAGAGTTCCTACAAGGATCAGTTCTAGGTCTGGTTCTTCTCAATATCTTCATCAGTGATGTAGATGATGGCATACAGACTACACTTATAAAGTTTGAAGATGATGCCAAGTTAGGAGGGGTTGCAAGTACTTTGGAGAATAGGATTACAATTCCAAAGGATCTGGACAAACTGGAGAAATGGTCTGAGGTAAATAGGATGAAATTCAATAAGGACAAATGCAAAGTACTCCGCTTAGGAAGGACCAATAAGTTGCACACATACAAAATGGGAAATGACTCTGCAAAAAGGCATCTGGGGGTCATAATGGTCACAAGATAAATATGGGACAACAGTAAATAAAAAGGAAACATCATTCTGGGATCTATTAGCAGGAACGTTGTCAGCAAGACATAAGAAGTAACTCTTCTGCTGTCCTCTTTGCTGATTAGGCCTCAGCTAAAAGATTGTTTCCAGTTCTGGGTGCCACATTTCAGGAAAGATGTGGGCAAACTGCAGAAGGACCACAGAAGAGAAAAATAAAAAAGTCTAGAATACATGCGAGGAAAGATTGAACCAATTGGGTTTGTTTAGTCTGGAGAAGAGAAGAGAAGACTGAGGGTGGACATGATAACATTATTCAAGTACATAAAAGTCTGTTATAAGGAGGAGGGAGAAAAATTGTTCTCTTTAACTTCGAAGGACAGGACAAGAAGCAATGGGTTTAAATTGCAGCAAGGGAGGTTTAGATTGGACATTGGGAAAAACTTCCTCCCTGTCAGGGTAGTTGAGCACTGGAATAAATTGCTTAGGAAGGTTGTGGAATCACCCATTGGAGATTTTTAAGAGCAGGTTAGACAAACACCTGTCAGGGATGGTCTAGATTGGGGGAGGCACCTTTTTGGCCTGTGGGCCACATCAGGGTGTATGAAGGCTGGAGAGGAGTGGGGGAAGGGCAGGGCTGGGAATGGGGAGAGGCTGCAGCACTCTGGCCAGGGCCAGGATGCTGCTGGGCCCACATGGTGGGAGGCAGCAGGGGCTGGGAGAGGGGAGCAGCCACCGCTTTCTGGCCAGGCCCAGCTGGGGGCCCAGATGAAAGGCTCCCATGGGCTGCATCCAGCCCGCAGACTGTAGTTTGCCCATCTCTGGTCTAGGTCATAGTTTTTCAATCAGAGCTACACGTACCCCTAGGGGTATGCCAGACATAGGCTGAAGGTATGCGGTGGCAGCTGCCTGCTTCCCCTGGTCCCAGCTCCCAGCTGGGAGGCAGTTGAGTGTTGGGGTACTTATTAAAATTTTCAGAAGTTAGGGGGTACTTGCTACTTAAAATGTTGAGAAACACTGGTCTAGGTAATACATAGTCCTGCCATAAGTGCAGGGGACTGAACTAGATGACCTCTTAAGGTCCTTTCCAGTCCTATGATTCTATGGCTATGTCTGCACTTACTAAAGTTAGTTCGAATTAGTTAATTCGAACTAACTAATTCAAACTAATTTTAGTTACTTCGAATTAACTTAATTCGAACTAGCAAAATTTAGTTTGAACTAAGCAAGTGCCATGGATGGCACTTGCTTAGTTTGAATTAGCGAATTGCATGGAGTTCAATGGGCCAGTTAGTTCGAACTAAGCAATTCGTTCAACTAACATGGTCACATTGACTAATTCTAACTAACTAGTTTGAATTAACCTTTAGTTTGAATAGCATATTCAAATGTATTAGTTCGAATTAAGGAAGCCCTTAATTCGAGCTATTGAAAGCCTACTGTAGCCATGGCTTAAGTTAGTTCGAATTAAGCTTCCTTAATTCGAACTAACTTGCCGATGTAGACATAGCCTATGATCCTCTCTTAAAAAGCTGAATGTGATGTGTCAGTGTGAATATTTCTTTAGATATATTTTCATTTTTAAATAAATGTTGCCAGGAAGGAATGGCCCTTCTGTTCCATTTCAAAACTAGACTCATTGCATTTATTTACTAGAGTAAGACTGCTTGCAGTTATGTTAATTATAAAATACAGTGTCTTAGGGAATAGCTAAGGAAAATACGTTGGAAATTTAGAAAAGTTCAGCTGAAACAAATCATATCTTAATTGATATTTCAACCTAGTAAGGCTATATTCTGTTCATAGATGCTCTATCGATGCACACCTTTCCATTGCATTATATTTGAACAATATGCGTAAATTATTCACAATTTATTGTATCATTTAATTTATATTTCATAAATAATCCTTTTACATATTTCATCCAAGTTAGCTCTATGAATGGGAGAGACAAAAAAACAAAGAACACTTGACAATAGAACCCACACTATTTTTAAAATATCTACTATATATAAAACCCTTAGCTATCTCAATGTTAATTCAATAGGTACGTACAAGGAAATGGACTGAGGTTTTTTTTTTTTCAAACAGCAAATATGACAAATATTTGAATTATGGAAAGAAAAACCTGAATAAATAAAGCTAATGAATAAATTAAGGGTCTGATTCTACATGACATAGTGCCAGTTTCATGGTATTGTAATTCCTTTCATAAAATGGGTGTAATGGTGTGGAGAGTCAGGCCCTAATTCTGCAAGTCAGCCATAAGAAAAATCTGTTAGTAGTGTTGAAGAACCTGGATTTATTTGTGGGTTCTTTTCAGAAAGGCTTCAGTACTGCAGTTAGCATGCTGGGGGACTGCAGAGGATGGGGCTCTGCCCACGTGCAGTCTATGCCCTACCTACCAGTTGCAAAATCAGGGCCAAAGATTCCACTCATTGTGGTTAGTAGTTTAAACAGCCTATTTATATATTTCTCATTCTTTCAACAATTCAGCTGACAATGATATAGAGTTTTACTGTCATCTTCTGAGAGGAAGTTTGAACCTGAAGGAATTTCCAACTTACGAATACATAAAATTTGTAGGAAATTTTCGATCTTACAGCAATGGTAAGCCTTAACTTTTGCATGATTTTAACCAAAACATTTTATTTGTGCAAAAATATATGTGGTTATATAGAACAAACAGAAGGGACTATTTCTAACATCATGGGGTGAATTTTAGTTCACATGAAAGTTAGTAACTGATTAGTAAGAGCCAGATGTATATCAATGAAAGCCGGAGCTGTATAAACTCTTCCTGTCAATGTACTTCACTTCTAGATTGTGACCCATTATCCTATTCTATACATCTTTGTCCAACGGTGAAAAGGCTTGAGGATGGTTGGCTTATGTTGACTAACAGTAACTAAGGACAAAATTAAGCTCCCTAAGCTCATTTTCACCTCTGAAAATTTGACTCCAGGTGGGATCTGTTGCTTGAAAAAAACTACTGAACCCTCCCCTTCACTGCCTCTGCAGGGAACTTTTGTTAAGTATTGTAGCACCTTGTGACAAAGTGTATGATACTGTAGGCTCCCAAGAAACCCCAGACTTGTTCGAATTGCTCCTTTTGGGGAACATGCCTCTGTGGCCACTAAAGCATTTAGACTGGATCCTCTGAGATTTCAAGCACTCTCCCACTGTTGTCAACCTCCTAGGAGCAGATCTATCAATCCCAAACTGTTCAGTTTTGCATTCCATCCCCAGAACCCTACATTGATTAATTTAATTCTGCCTTTCTCATTCTACCAATCTTTGATATGGTGTATTCATATTGAGGAGATAATTTTTCAAGGGATGAAGAAACATTAGTATGCAATGTGTTCTAACAATAGGTTGCTGAACAGCTACTGAGAGACAGAAGAGAAATGCTCCTTTGTTACTACTTCCACTGTACCTCAAAGTTTGCCTTAGGTAATTTGCCTGACTGAACTCCAGAGATTAGTATTTCAGACGCTGCTGTTATAGTTCCAAATGGGTCATCCTCAGCAAAAATTCCTTACTGTGCTTTCCAAAAACCATGCACCACATTATGAAAAGCATTCCTGGCCCCATTTAACTTTCTGGTCTCGATCCATATGACTAAAACAGAAATATACATACAGCATGGTAAAATGTATTTCTTTCTTAGTTTCATGTGATTTGTGAGCTTATTCATACAAAACATAAAACTGTCTTTCTATTTTTATTCCTTTTACTGTGTTGAATGACGTGGAACTTAGCAGAATGACACACACACACACACACACAAATTGAGCTGTGTACCTTTCTAGAACAGAAGCTTACCTTCAAGTGATGACCCGTAAGGATGCATTTCTCACTTGGAGAGTATTTGATCAGTCTCCTACAGAGATTTTCAGCCTTTCTTCATTCATGATTCTAAAACTGCCCTCCATTTTCCTATCATGACTCCGAATAGCAGTGCACACACTTGACTGTTTAGTGAAAGCCAGTGGTTATTCAGAAAAATATCTTTTTAAAAGTCTGTCCTTGAAAAATTCTCACCGTTTATTGTATTAATAGGTTCTCTTTAGGGGCCTGATTTGATGTCTATTAAAGTCAGTGGTCATTGAATCAAACCCCAAATGCCTCATTTTATAGCTTTCAGATATTGGCATGTATGTTTTGTGCTTCCATTCATTTTTGTTCTTCCTCTTTCTTTTTCTCCTTACCTAGCTAAAATTTAAATCCAGGCAAGTTCCAGTGCTGAAAAGCCTCAGAACTTTCCTCTTCACCTTTCATAGCCCCTTTTTATAAATCCCTCCCTCCACTCTTTTTCCTTTCAACCTCTCATCTATCTCAGATCCTTCTGATTGACCAGCACAGGATTGCCTCTCTTTGTCTCTACTCGAGGAGATTTCATCTCTTGGAACCTTTATTCTTTTCCATATGACAGAGCAATGGGATCTGTAAAATGCCACATGACTAACAGTAGATTTGGAGTTGTGTTTAGCAGATGCTGTGGGTCTGACTGATTTGCCTGTTTCTTGGAGGCATCGTTAGGTTAAACAGACATAGGGTTTAGTAATTACTAGTAATACTTGGTAGGGTTGTTAGCCGGTTGCAGGTTTGCAGTGTGGTTACAAGACTAAAAAGGCCTGTTCCCGGAAGTAAAACACCTGGGAATTTGCTGATGGGCCTTGTGCTTATGGAAGCTGTGGTGTTTATGGATGAAGGTTCCCCTCCCCCCTTAATACCTTCTCTCTCCATCACAGGGTGTGGGTATGCATGTATGCAAAAGGATTCAGATTCAGAAGAGAAAGGTGAGTCTACCTTGAATTATAGGTTATACTGTAGGAGCCCTGTAAACCCTTGAAAGTAACCACTTAAAATGCCTGGTAGGTGTGAGTATAGTGACAAGCTTAATAAAGTTGAGACCTGCTGCTTTCCAAGGGTCTTTGTGGATTCTTCCTGAATCGCAATTTTAAAATCAAGATTGGGTGTTTGTCTAAAAAACAGTCTGGAATTATTTGGTGGCAGTCCTATGGCCTGTGTTACTAGATAATCACAGTGGGTCCTTCTGGCCTTGGAGTCTAGGAAATAGTAAGCAGTACTCTTTGGTTGCTGCTAGTGTCTCAGCCCTGCGTGAACAGGAGTGTAGGGAAACACAACAGCTCCAATGACCCACTCAGACTACTCTGTGGCTCACCATGGGGTTGTGACCTCCTAGTCTAATGATTAATTGTTCTTTTTTCATTCAAATAAATACCAATTTTCCAGCCAATTTCCCTTTTCTCTTTCTCTGCCAACCACATGTTGGCACCTCAGCAGGGTGTGATGTCAGCACTTCTGAACAAAACATCCAGGATAGACGGATGTGAGGAGTAAGAGCAGGGAGACAAGACTTGCAGAGTGATATACGTATAATACAGAGTATCCACTGGCCGAAAAATCTGCCTTTGAAAGTCACTCTTGAAGGAAAAAATAATGAAGCTAATTTGCCAAGTGTGCTGTAAAGGAAGAAGAAAAAAATAAGCCTAATGAACAGGAGAAGATTCCTCGGGAATGCATGCAAGAATGCTTTTCCCTGTTGCATTTCACAGCAGTGAACATGTTTTTACAAATGGGGATTTGGGACAAGATGTTCTTCTCTTAGTACAGATCTCTTTCATTCTTTTTAGTCATTTGATGCCATTTCTGACCTAAGTTGTTAGCAATTTGTTTTGGTTCTTTCTGGGAAATACTCACTGAATGTATTTTGACCTCATGTTTCTACTACTAATATGAGTTCCCCTGCAGCTTATTCCATGCGGGCTGTATTTGATCAGAAGATTTTTTCTGATTCATGTAATATCAGACACATTCATGATTGGAACAATCTAACAAATCTTTTCCCTCTTTCCTTTTTATTTAACTTTCACTAATGTGCAGAAGTTTCACTAGGTCGATGCGTCCGCATCCTCACATACTCGTATTCAAAACTGTTTTTTAAAAAGTCACTAAGTTTCTTTCATGTGCCTTTCCCTCAAAGTATCTGCTCATTAGCTTCAAAGGCACATTTATAATTTTTTATTTATTTGTATTATTTGTATTACAGTAGTGTGTAATACCCTAATGGAGATGAAAGCCCCATTTTGTTAGGCACTGTGTGATCACACATCCCCTGATTCCCAGTCCAGTGCTGTGTAGACGAGACCAGGCTCAGCAAATTCTGGGTGCCATGTCACCCTGGCACCTAGCTTTGGTGCTGTATCCAGGGAGACAAATGCCCCTGGAGTCTAAAAAAGATATTTCCTCCGCCCCACGACCAAAACTGCTACGGGCAGTGATGCTTTTTTTTTTTGGTGGTAAGTGGCTTCTTTGCTCCACACAGCCAACACAAGTGTCAGAGGTGATGGGAGCTTTTCAGGTGTGAGGGGGAGGCACACACCTAAGCGCCTACATTTTTAGACTGGCCCCTATGAACATGACACTTGTGTTGAACCCTGCACTAGACTATGCTGCCTTCCTGTGAGATGTGTTTGTCTTAGAGCAGCATGTAAAGATGGGCTTTAGTGATCTGATTCTGAAGGTTGAGATTTTCAAAGCCAACTGGAGGTTTTGCTCACACAACTCTCAATTTCATTGGGCTGCCTGGCTCACAGCTCTATAGCTCTAAGATGCTGCTGAGACTCATCCATGTAATACAGTACAGACATTGTAGGGAAGGGGTTTGGCCTCCCTCAGAAACAGACAAGATGGGAGGGGCCATACCCAGCTGGAAGGAGCCAGAAACAGCCTATCCCATAGACAGGAAGTCCAGGGGCGGGGCGGGAAGGATAAAAGGAGGCCGGCCCCACAGCTCACTTGGCCCTGAGCTCACAGAGGGAAACAATGCCTCTCCCCCCTCTCCGGAGCTGCCCCAACCATGGGACCAGTACCCGCAGGCAGAGCTGCCAGCAGACTGGGACTGGATCCCTGTATGCCGCCAGTCCGCTGGCTCGAGTCACGGCAACAGCCTGCACCTCCGCATCCAGGCTGAGATCCCGACCACCTGCAACCTGGAGGAGCCGCCCTCTGCTGATGACCCCGACAGGCTGCCAGACCTGCCGCCCCCCAGATGATGTTGAGGGGTTAAGCGACCTAGCCCAGGGGTACTACTATGATGAGAGCAGGACGGACAGATACTGCAGAGAGGAGAGGTGGAAAGTAGCCCAGGGGGCCTGGTAAATAAGTCGGCATGTTGCAGCTGGGACCCCGCTGACTCCGTAGCCAAGGCCACAGATAGGGCCCTGGGCTGGGACGCAGTGGAGATGGGTGGGTTTGCCTCCCCCTCCCTCCTCTCCCCTCCAGGGTGACCCCACCAGTGTGGACCTACTCACGGAGGCCATCCACGCTTGTGAGCCCTGAGCTGACTATTCCCCTAACCCAGAGACTGCTGTGTTTGGGGCTTGCCCTGCCCAGGGGGGGCCCAGAGACTACTGTGTTTGGGGCTTGCCCTGCCTGAAGGGGGCCAGAGACTGCGTGGTTTGGGTCTGCCCTGCCCGAAGGGGGCCAGACCCTGCTAGGCCCACGCCGTACGCTACAGACACTTTCCATATAACAGAGTGATTGTTTGACAATATTTTCATGTTTAATGAGCTGGATCAAACACCCATGTATGGGAGCTCCATTCATTGAACATCCCTCCTACATGCAAAAGGGAGGCTCAGGACACCTCCCTGGTCCTTGTCCCCATCCTTATCCCCAGACTTTGTGGAGGCTGCTTTGTGAGGTCTGGAGCAGGGGCATTCCTGGATAGCAAAAAGATCCAGGGCTGTGGCCCCCAGCCCACCCCGTGTTAGCCCCCCCCTTTCCCCCAGCTAGGCCACACCCCTAGAAAGAAGAGAAAGGAAAGAAAGAAGGAAGAAAGAGAAGGAAAGAAAGAAAAGGAGGAAAGAAAAGTAAAGGAAAAGGAAGAAAAGGAGAAAAGAAAAGGAAAAGAAAAGAAAAGAAAACGATAAGGCAGCCCTGGAAGAGCCCAGTCGCCGGGCTCGGGGGGAGGGACTGCGGGGGCTGCTGCAGCAAAGCGGCAGCCCCGGAGGAGCTCTGCTGCTGGGCTCGGACTCAGGGGGGGGCCGCGGGGGCTGCCGCAGCAAAGCAGCAGCCCCGGAGGAGTCCAGCCGCCGGGCTTGGGAGGCTGCCGGGCTGTGCAGGGCTCCCGGAAGCCTGCGCGGGTGTAGTGGCCACGCACCCGCACACGTTACAGGGAATACTGCTCCCTGACCTGCCCAGCCCCTACTGGCTCCCCAGCCTGCCCAACCTTCCCAGTCCCAGCTCCCCAGCACTCCCCCGCCCGGCCCCCCTAACTTACCTGGCCGGAGACCTATAGGGGCGTCCGGTGTTGGGCTGGCCCCCATTCCCCATTGGCTTGCCGGCCCCTGGCCCCCAGTTTCCCATCAGCTCCCCGGCCCACCCAGGCTTCCTGGTCCCAGCTTCCCCCCGTACACCTCCCCCCCCAACTTACCTGGCCGGAGAGCTGCAGGGACATCCGGCGTTGGGCTGGCCAGAAGGCCGCTCCCGCTCTGAACATGCTCTTTCGGAGCATGCTCAGGGTGGGAGATTTGAAAACTCCCCAGCCCGGCTAGCGGCCTCTGCTCCCAGCTGAGCAGCAGCCTGCCTGCAGGGCAGAGCGGAACAGGCATTCCGCCGGAGTTTTCTGGGTTCCTGGGCTCTGGAATAGATTTGGGGCTCAGGCTTTTCTACCCGGGGCCAGCGCCCTGCCAGCCCGACGACAACGACGCCTCTGGAGACCATTCAATAGAGAAGGGGTGGAGGCAGAACAGGACAAGAAAATGCATACCGATCAGTAGAAATTACCCAGAATAGTTAATAGAGCCAAGGGCACATGTTCACTCTTCTACGGATCCCCTTCCTCTAGGGCCGTTGGGCTTAGCCACCACCAGAGGGGATCCCTGGCAGCATAGCCGTAATGGAGCTGTGCTGGCAGAAAGCAAAGAGAATGCTGGAAGCCAGAGCAGAGGATGACTAGGTTTGAGACAGGTTCCATGGCCTTGACCCCTGATGATATGCTGTGAGGACATCTCAGCGGCTGTGTGTTCAGCGCAGGGTTAATTTGATTTATCTGCAGTGGGGTCACCTCACCAATTAGCTTTGCTTGAGTGAGCATGACCACCCTGTGAAATAAGGCTGGAGCTGCAGAGTGACTGTCTGAGCGGCACAGAGTGTTGGTAGCTGTCCAATTGTGCTACCTTAAGGTGTCTCCTGTCCCCCTGACGGGCCAGCCAATTCAAGTTAAAAACACTACCATGCCTGGGGTTTGTGTTAACCCTAATCAATCAATATTTTTTTGGTAATAGGTAGTTGGGTGAGCTCTGTAATTAACAATGAGATAAAACTGATTATGATCTCTGATCACGCACCCGTAGTATTGCAAGCTCGTCTCCTGAGAAACAAGAGACTGCCAGAAGATGGAGGTTAAACTCCTCTGTACTACTTGACACAAAATTTAGAAAGAAAGAAAGAAAGAAAGAAAGAAAGAAAGAAAGAAAGAAAGAAAGAAAGAAAGAAAGAAAGAAAGAAGGTTTTATTTGAAACCAACAACATCCCCTTGGTCTAGTGAGCAACCTTGTGGCACTCTTTCAAGACCTATTTAAGAGCAGGTTGATATCTCAATCCTCATAGATAAATTCCAAAGGGGTAGCCGTATTAGTCAGACTCCTTGTCTGTCTCACAGATAAAGCGAGCCTCACAAGCTGACTGGGTGAATTATTTAGTGGAAATGCTCAGGGAAGATCTCAACTATACTGATTCACTTGTTTTGGTTAAACTCCAGGGCTGTGTCTACACTAGGAAAAGTTAGATCGACTTTGTTAAGTCGACTTAATAAGGTCGACTTTAAGTCAACTTAAAATCGGCCTTATTAAAGTCGACTTAACAAAGTGGACTAAGTCAACTTAACTTTAAGTCGACTTAGTCCACTTTAAGTTGACCTAACCACCCGTAAGTCAACTTAATAAAGTCGATGTAAGGCTTACTACACATCCACACCGTCCTTAAGTCAACTTAAGGAGTCGACTTAAGGGTTAAGTCGACCTAATGAGTGGTAGTTATAAAGTTGATTTAAGCTTTCATTAAGTTGACTTAACGAATTTCTTAAGTCGACTTAATGAAAGCCTAGTGAAGACGTGGCTTGATTTAAGTCGACTTAAGCCTCTTTAAGTCGACTTAAATTGCCAGTGTAGACATAGCCCAAGAGGCAACCAATGTCAGATATGAAATTAATAAAATAATCTTGGTACAGGCCGAATTTGCTTTGTTTAGACTAATACGGATATACTGAGAATCTGGCAATAAAACTGGGAAATCATTAGCACGTGGACTTAGAGTAAATTCAGTAAAAAGCTAAAATCCTGAATTCATTCTAGTCAGGGCCAGATCATCACTGGTCATAAAGGTATTAATGAACAATTCTTCATATTTTACCACTGCTTGTATTTATGGGAAGACCTCCCCTGTCAAGCAGTTATTTGAGAAATACACCCAAAATCTGCAACTCCCCAAACTAACAAAACAACAACAAATTGACTTGATTTTGTATGACATACCTCTGAATTTATGGCTGCTCTAGGAAATGTGAAATCAGATATAGCTTTGGGCCTATGGTTTTCCAGCGGTATTTTATGCCTGGTTCAGACACCATGGTTCCTAGATTGACTAAATTATAGATGGAAGCTTTTGGCAGAGGAACCCTGTACCCTCAATGAATGAAGCCCTAATCTTAGTCACGCTTAAATGTGGAAAAGATGTTCAGGAATATGCTAGTTCTCAACCAATATCTTTAATCAACTGACACTAAAATATTATCTAAAATCGTCACTGGACAATCAGAAAAAAAAAGTAACGAGGAACATAATACATCCAGATCAGATGGGTTCCATACAAAAGAGACATTGGCTGGAAAAGACTTGTCAGCTTATGACTATGCTGTCCCACTGTCAAAACCCTTTGGAGCTGATGGCATTTGTGTTGCTAGATGTGAAAAAGCCTTCAGCAGAATAATTTGGAGATACTTGGTTTGGATTTGGTCCCTCCTTCATTTCCTGGATTAGATGTCTGTATTCCCATTTTAGCTCCCCTGTCATAACCAATAACTATATCTCTTTTTCTTTCAGTGTCTACCATAATACTAGACAGGGCTATCCCCTGTTTTCCCCCACAGGATATAAAAATAGGATCCCAGGAGACCAAAATACTCTTCCATGTTGATAATATACTTTAATTCATCACCAGCCCCTTCAGACCATTCCTAATGTATTATAAATTAATGAATTGCTTGGGAAGATCTCCGGGTACAAAATTACCTGGCACAAGTTGGAGGCTCTATCTGTTCTCAAGGGGAGCATAATGACCCTTTTAGATAATACTTTTTCCTGGCAGCAGGTCCAAATCAGGTACCGGTGAATCTTCTTTCCTAGGAACATAAAAAAAAGTAAATTTATTTCACCCTTTAATCAAACAGGTAGTTTTGGATTTACACGGGTTGGTGGCCCTCCCTCTATCCGCTTTGCGTAGTTAATGTATTAAAGATGAATCTCCTACCAAGATGTCTGTTTGTTCTTAGCTCCTTGTCAGTTTTTATTCTCCCTTATATTATTTTTCAGAATTAACATTTTTAAGACCATATTGCAGAGTGTGGGCAACAAGCCCAGAGTATCCTTTGAAAAAGTGCAGCTGCCTATTAAATCAAGAGGCTTTGGCCTGCCCAATCTTAGGTTTTAGTATATATCTTCAATTTTGAGCTAAACAACACAAAAGCCGACCCCCGAATTTAGTCTGAGGAAAACAATATGATGCTGGGGGACCTGATAACTGTCTTCAAATATGTTAAGAGCTGTTATAGAGAGGATGGTGATCAATCGTTCTCCCTATTTACTAAAGGTAGGACAAGAAATAATGGGCTTAGGCATTTAGGTAAGATGTTAGGGAAAACGTAATAATTATATGGATAGTTAAGCACCTGAAGAGGCTTCCCAGGGAGGTCATGGAATCTCCATCACTGGAGGTTTTTAAGAACAGTGTAGACAAACACCTGTCAGGGATGATCTAGCTATACATGGTCCTCCCACAGTGCAAGGAGCTAGACTTCATGACTTCCCGTGGTCCTTTCCATGTCTACATTTCTCTGATTCTATGACAGCCAGGCATAGGGTAAGGAATTGTAACACCACTGCCACTAGAATCAGTGGAAATCTGCCATTTCCATAGAGAAAAACCTGTTGCAATTTTGACTGCTAGGAAAAACTGGTATCTGGTTGCTTCTAAGTTTGTGTCATCCCTTAGTATATTTAGAGGGTATGTCTTTTATGGGCTACAACCCACTTCATCTGCCGAAGTGGGTTGCAGTCCATGAGAGCTTATGCCGGAAGAAATGTCTTAGGGTGCATCTACACTTGTAAATTAAGTCGACTTAAGCAGGCTTAAGTCGACTTAATTTACTCCACATCTAGACTGGGCTTTCCTTAATTCGACTTAAGCTGTTCCTTAAGTCAAATTAAGAAAAAACTAGTTTGAATTAATAACACCTTGTTATAATTCGAACTAGTGTTTAAGTCGACTTTATTAAGTCGACTTAGCCAGTGTAGATGCCCTAAGTTGACTTGGTCGACCTAGGGCCGGGGGGGGGGGGAGCCCCACATGGCTCCCTTGTCCCCAGGGGAGCCCCTGCTCTCTTCTTCCCAGACCCACAGCTTCCCTGCAAGAGGAGCCGTGGTCCTGGGGAGAATGCTCCCCAGCCAGGGCTCCAGCCGGAGGGAAGACCCCACTGGAACCCTGGCTGGTGAGCCTGGGAGGCTCCCTTGTCCCCAGGAAGCCGCGGGCAGCTCATCCCAGCAGAGCCAGCCTGAACTCCCTTCTGGCCGGGATCTTTCTGACTGTAGACTGAGTGTAGACATAGCCTTAGTCTTTAAGATGCCATAGGACTTCCATTGTGTTTCCTATACACAGAATAACACAGATGCCCCTCTGGAACTTATCTCCATGCAAGAAAAAATAAGTCGTGCACACACAGAGAGAGACACAATTTAAACAGCCTAAATTAATGGTTTGCAGTTGTACAAGAAGCAAATGGTCTTAACCATTCTAAATTAAAGTAAAGAGTACAGGTAGTTAAATTGGCTGCTGTGTGTCATTCTCAACTAAACAACAGAGTCTTTTTGTTTTGTAAATATTTTTCATTCATTTCACAAGCTGTGATCTTTGTCCCCAAAGGTAGAAATATTTTTATTCATGGATTTTAGGGCTTGGATATTTTTTCATATAGTTTGTAACATCTATACCCTTAATAGTCCTGCTCCTGATTTTTTTTTATACTCAGTACTACCATTAGCCAAATTCTCAATTTGACAGATAATTTATTGTATAGCAATTCTTACCCTTTCTGGATTACATTTTCCTCTTGGGAATATAATGCACTATTAAATTTTGAAAATGCAAAATTTATGTCTGTGTTCTGCCTTTTTTTGTACAAACATAGAAGTTTCTCTGATTTGAGCTTGTGTGTACCAAACAGCCTAAGATGCTGTAGGGAAAATGCCAGTGGCATTCCTCATCATGTCTTTTCTATCATGTCTTCCCCCACAGAGCTGGTGCCTCCCACAAATTAATTACTCACTAACTGTTTTTTTAACCTATTACACCTGCAATTAGGAAACTTACTTCCATTAGGCCCTTTTGGCCATGTAGGTTATGACTGGGAATGGTCCTGTTGACTTCACAGGTGACTGCTCATGTAGCCTATGTCTACACTAGGGAATTAAGGTCGACTTTAATGTCGACTTTAAGTCGACCTTATTAAGTCGACTTAGAGAGTCCACACTGGACTCCTAAGTCGACTTAAAGGGGCCACACTGGACTCTCTAAGTCGACTTGTTTGCTCCAGGGAGAGCCAGCCCCTGAGCGGTCCAGGGGAGAAGGGAGCGAGGAGCTCCCTTCTGCCCCGGACCACTTGGCTCCCTTCTGCTTAGGACTTCCCACGTCCCGGGAAGAAGGGAATCCTCCTAGCCTGGACCACTGGGGTCTCAGGGTCAACTTCCCCGGACCCGAGTGGGCCGCGCCAGGAGGAAGAGCCGGAGCTCCGCGCTCCAGCTGCTCAGCAGCGGGCAGCTGGAGTGCGGGTCTCCAGCTCTCCTTCCTTGTTGGGACCGCATGGTCCCAGCTAGGAAGGAGTGTGGGGAGCATGGGGCTTCCTTCTCCCCAGGGTCCCCGCTCCAGCTGCTGATCAGCTGGAGCGCAGGTCCTGGGGAGAAGGAAGCAAGCCCCACGGTCCTTTCTTGCTGGGACCTGAGTGGTCCCGGCGAGAAGGGACCCATGCTACCCCATGTCTACACTGGCTTAAGTCGACTCTAGGGAGTCGACTTCAGCCTTAGATTGATTAGGAAGGTGGTGTTAGAAAGTCGACTTAATTTTAATTGTCAACTTTATTTTCCTTAAGTCGACTTAAGCAAGCTGCTTAAGTCGACTTAAGGAAACTGCAGTGTAGATGCAGGGTAAATTAAGTCGACTTAAGCAGGCTTAAGTCGACTTAATTTACCAGTGTAGATGCAGCCGTATTGAGCAGAATCCCTGGAAGTAACTTTTTGCAGTGCCCTTAATATGGGTACCAGAGGGGTAGCCGTGTTAGTTTAGCTGAGCAAAACAAACAAGGAGTCCTGTGGCACTTTTTTAAAGACTAGCAAATTTAGTTAGCTCATGCGATAAATAAAATGTTAATTTTTAAAAGTGCCACAGGACTCCTTGTTTGTTTTGCTTAATATGGGTTTGTATCATGCCACTGTTTTTTAAACAGAGCTCCCTTCTTAAGTTCACAGAGTTGTGCAAAATACTCAGTGGCATGATAAGCCCTGGCAGAGCAATGCTAATTGTTGTTTATTCAAGTTCCTCCCATTTCCCTGCAGTTCGTACCTCTTTTCCATTTTTCCCACCTTTTTTATATTAGTCCTACAGAAACTCTCAGATATGCATACAAATGTAACAGCATAATTGGCATAGCAATTCTTAGGAAGCCCCAAGAGGAACAGCAAGTACATGCCTTCCTTATGGGAGGAGGAGAATATTTCTCTTCATTGTTATATTAATAATCCAGTGAGTCGTACCCGGCCTGGAGACTCACCCTTAGGCTGTTTCATGTCTGGAGATGCTTTTTTAAATTATACAGATGTTCACATTGGCACTACTTTCTTACACGAGGAATTTTTCTTCCCCTTTATACTGCTTTTGCCTCAGTATATAAATGGATCGCAGTGGTCTGAACTGATTGATAACAGATGTGAATTCTCTACAGACTAGTTATTTTTCTCGTTCTTGCTCTTATTCTTATCAGCTATATATTGGTAGACTGTGACGTTACAGCAGTTTGGACTGAGTTCAAAGCGCATGTGTAATAAGTTGGCATAATACATAAAGCTGTGTACATTATGCTAGTGAAGAGAAGTCTATTATAAAGAGCCAATACAGCAAATACCTGAAGCAGAAAGGGCTAGTGAATTACCCCTATATACTAAGATACAAATTGGCTGAAAGGCAACTTCTTATCATAGGGCACATTTGCCTCTGTTGTGTGGTCCACAAAGGAGTCAGATTGTGGGAGATGTTAGCAAATAGGGTGCATGCTATAGATAGTGGAGAGAAAGCTCTTTGGTACTGTCCCCACCACCTGCCATTGCTTTTCAGGAGGAACTCTATTCACTGAGGGGCATGCTGAGCTGGAAAGTGCAGGAGTCAGGGAATAGCTCCCCACCCATGCAGGTTCTCCAGGACTGTTCCAGTTCCCAATGAAGTCCATCATGCTAACTTCAGAAGCAACAGGATTGTGATCTCCATGCAGCATAACTTGGGGTGTAATTTTCATTACTGCAAGTGCTCTGAAGGGCAGGAATTCATCCTCTGTGGTGTTAACGTACACTCAGATCATAGGTTGGCTAGCGGCAACATGACAGCTTTGCAAACCATTGCTGAAAGACCTTCAGGCAGGTACCAGCGGACCCTGAAGATGACATGTGAAATCATGAAAGACACAGTGATCAGTCAGCATAAAAAAGTGTGGCTATAACCCATCTTTTTCAACCCCTGGTCCCAGAGAGAATGACACAGAGACTCTCAAAAGATGCCCACCTCTGAAGACTGGCACTGCATGCTAATGCCTGTCACATCCTGCTTTTATTTTGCTTAAAATAAATATAGTTTTAAAACCTCAGTGCTCCTGCGCCCATTTTTCTTAAATGTGGAACGGGATCATATGTTTCAGTATCTGAAGAAACACAATGGCTAGCTCATGAAAGCCTTGGTGACATTACTTCTACATGTTTTGCTACCAATAACTTAAATAACACTCCTCAATCTCAAACACTTCTTTCATCTGCTGCATACAAGTAATGCAGTAAGCTCGCTGAAATGTATATTGTGAGTGTGAACAGTGAATAGGAGCATGAACTGGATGTGTAGGGTTTCTTTCCAGAAAGCAGTAGTCAATTCATTAGAAGGTTTGCCCTTACTTTTTATGACCATTAAGCAATTGTACTACTTAGTTTCAGTTAAGTTCTGATATTTTTTTTGCCTAATGTGACTGACTTCGATTCAAATATGTGCATATAATCTAAAAATGTTTGGAGACACTCCTCTGAAAGATTTGTTCTTAGTGTTGTTCAAATCTGTAAAATATTCAGTCAGGGCAAATCTTGCTTTGTTTCCCTTCCCAGTGCCTAATTCCACTTGTAATTGCTTGGACGGTGCTGTTCCAAGGGCCTATAGATCACCGCTGGGAAAACAACTCTGTTTTGTTGCTACTGTTCGACTAGCAACACCTCAGTTTTTAAAGGTAAGTGCTTGTAATGGAGTACATTATTCTTAGAGGTACTGTACAGTCTTTCAGTCTCCGTACATGCAAAATTCCCAGTTTTACTGACCAGTTGATCAGAACATGGAGATTTCACATTTCATGCATCGAAATCCAATATGTATCCGGTGAGTAGGGCAGTTGGTCTGTTGCAGGGTTGATGGAAATGGTGTCATCACTGCTTCCTTATACTGGAAAATGCAATTAGAGAATGCCATCTGGGTGTTAGGATGCCTAATGTGGCATTCCTTAGCTGTATTTCCCCATCACTGGAATGGAGCAGAATAGAAATGCTGATACCATCCTCTCAGTTGGCTAGGTAGATGTATTTAAATGATCCTTCCCACCCTTCTCTTCTCCAGTCATGACACTGGGAAATTCACTTTTTGGGAGCAGGGACAGTGAATTCAGCCCAGCGCCTGCAGCTGCCGTTCCTCTGCTGGTGAATGTAAATGGCTGCATTGGCTGTTCTGTCCTCTGAGATTAAGAAATGCAATGGAGACAAAACCCATTTGACCAACTTGGTCACTCAGCCTCAGTCCAATACTGCACAGGGATTTTTATAGGCATTCTTGAGTGATTCATAACCGTAATTGCAGTCTCCTCTGGAAAAGTGAAAATACTTCTTATAAATCTCAATAATAGTACTCCTACTAACAGTGGGGCTAACATTAATGTTGCAGTGGTAACCTTTACTCTCAATGCCCTTTCCTTTGTGTAGATGGAATTCAGCATTAATGTTGGCTTAACATAAATTGCCTATGACAATAGCCGGTCCCACTGCTTGGGAAGCTGTGTGTTGTAAGTGACTTGGCCAAGGCTCTGGGAACCAGGAACTGTTGAATACTAATCTTGGCTCCTCGGTTTACTTGCTAAGCCCTGGGACAAGTTAAACCTCTGTGTCTCAGTTTCCCACTCTAAAATACTCCCTGTTCTGATTGTCTGAGCACCTCCGTGTCTAACACTCTGTCTGTGTATCTATAACACGATAACATTTAAATGCCACATCTGATCAATGGGTGGGGGTTACAAACGGAGAACGGGGACCGTCAATGAGCTCTGCCTAGAGAAGCAACAAAATGTGCAATCCTCCATTATTATTATTATTATTATTGCCATCATCCCTCTGGGTCCGAGATTTTCCTTTTCACAAAGAGGCTTTAATCCTATCTCTACTAATTATTATGATCACTAAGGGTATTGGGAGGCTTAATGAATTAGAGCCGGGTTGTTCCTGGCTCTGGAACAAAGGCGTGTAGGACTAGGGTATGAGAAGTAAGGTGAAAGGCAAAGGAAAGAGATCTGATTCCTATAGAAAGGCAGGGCAGAGCTGCAGTTCTTCCACACAGGAAGCCCAAGGACTGGGCTGTCAGGTAGTGTGGTCCCATGGTTGGCATGTGAGCCCAGGGGTTGGGATACAGTGTTCTGCCCCCTGCACAAAGCACGTTCTCTTTCTTTTCCTTCAGTTCCTTAGCTGAAAAATGGGAATAATAGACTTCCCTATCCCACAGGGATGCTGTGAGAATGGATGTATTAAAGGAACGGCCTCTGCAGGCAGGGCCATAATATGTGACATTACATGAGCCACGGGTGCTGAATGTCTGCAGGAGCCGCAGAGAGCACACTGTGTTCCAGATCATAAGAGCAGCTAAGGGCTCCTGGAGGCTTCTTAAGATGTATCTACACTGCAGTTAGACACCTGTGACTGGCCTGTGCCAGCTGACTCAGGCTTGGGGGGGCTCAGACTAAGGACGGGTTCAATTGTAGCATAGATATTTGGGCTCAGGCTGCATGCAGCCCAATTTCTGGGACCTTCCCATACTGTAGGAGCCTAGAACCTATCCTGCACCTGAAGGTCTACAGTGCAGTTAAACAGCCCTTAGCGCAAGTCAGCTGGCAGAGGCCAGCGGTGGGTCTCTAATTGCAGTGCAGACACATTTCTGAGTTCCTGCCTGGGTTGTGCACTGTGCCCTATGCCCTACTGTGGGTGCTGTTAGTTATGCTCTTTATAGCTGTCCAGTGCTTTAACAATATAACATCCTATATGTTATAAGAAATAATCATGATTATTAACTTGGTATGTATTGCAAAATAGTCTTTTCTTATCCTATGCAATAACATTAGCATCCGTTAGTATTAACATAGGATTCCTATTCAGCATTCCTGGTTGACATTTCTGTTTTCTATTTGATTATATTCCTCATACCTGCTGAGTATTCCTATTTAACACAAAGCAGATGAAGCCGAGAGATAAAGATAACAATCTCAGTAAACAAACCTGCTTCCCAATACAGGAAATGTGCATAGTTGAAGAACCTTTAGAAGAATTCACATCAAGACATAGTCTGGAATGGAAATTTTTATTTCTGGATCACAGGTTTGTGAGCAGGAAAACATACGTGGTTTTGTTTGTACCTCTTTATTGCGACAGTATTTGCATCAGCTAGATCTATCAAGTAATATTGTGCTCCACATCTAAATAGTTTGAAGGGCCTGGTTATCAGCACTGTTACATATAAAATTACTCAAAAAGCTGGTGTTTAATTTCAGCTTGATTTCACTGACTCTGGAGCTGGCTGGTTTGGGCTGCATTTATTTTTATCAGTCTCTTTTTACATAAATGCTGGGTATTTAAAAAGAGTTATTTCCTGAGAGTGTTTTTGAATAGTCAGTTCTTACTTGTTCTTAAAATATCAGTATGTTGTAAACTGTAACAACAATTTCTAATTATGATACAGCTAATTAGCTAATCCAGAAATCAGAAAAAGAAAGATAGAAGAATGGTAGAGTGTTTTTATGTATGTGACCTGAGTATTTTGGAAAAGTATGCCATGAAAATATTACTTCACAAATGCAGCCATTGCTTGTGTGTGCCCACAATTGCCAAGCGTCATGGAGGCAAACTCTGTGCTGGCTTGAGCAGTCTTGAGGCAGTAAGGCTGGCAAGGTTAGAGGGACAAAATGGTGGCTCAGGCACTCCTGTGGAGGCCACAGTGGACACAAGCTTAGGCAAGTTATCCCCCTGCCTCTTCCTCCACCGTCAGTGGGGACTCTTCAGCACGCAGGAGCCATATAGGCTGCTGTTGTCTAGAGCAGTTGTCGCTCTAGTGAAGTCACTTGCACAGGAGAGAAACAGAGAAGGTCCTGAGAAGGGGGGATGCTCCTCAAAGCAGGTTCTTGAGAGGCTATTGGGTATTCATTGGGGGTGGGGCTCAGCTGTATTCCCCAGTTACCCTTTTTCTGGAAGCAGATCACTGTCTTTTGGGTCGATGTCCTCCCCAGCTGGCTGACGACTTTATGAAAGAGTTGCTAGCTAGTTCTGGTGCTGGGTAGGAACAGATATTGCTCAGCTCCTTTGCTATCTCCCCAGATGTAATTGAGCTGGGGAGATTCTGTCTCCCTGCAACAGGGAAACCCAGGTGACACCACTTCCCTCCTGTCACCCTTCTTTGGTGACACTTCTGCCTTATAAGGCAGCTGGATGGGGACTTAAAGTCACAGGCCATGCCGTGAGGGGGAACAAATTGCTGTAGAGCAATTCCATGGTTGCTCTCCAGCGGGGCCTCCCCTCTTGGGATGTCAGTGGCATACTGCAGATGTGGAATCCAGCTGGCTCATTGGCCTCAGTGGGAGTTGTGCATACACGTAAGTGAGAGCAGAATTTGGCCCAGCTAGCATTCTGAATTTCCTGTTTAACATGGAAAGAGTTGCTGTTTGTTTCATTGTTTTTAATGACAGGATTTTATATTGTTCCCCTATGCAGAGCGCCGCCTATTATAGGATACTTGCCTTTTGAAGTGCTGGGTACTTCTGGCTACGATTATTACCACATAGATGACCTAGAACTCTTAGCAAGGTGCCATGAACACTGTAAGTATCGCATTGAGTAAGTGCATGTGAATCATTGGGAAGCCTGTTCTCCGTAAAATGCAGCTTCAGTTAAGATAGGTATAAACTTGGTGAGCCGGGTTCTCACCTCTGCCACGCTGCTATAAACCTGTGAAGTGGCTTTAATGGACTCATCTCAGGTTGAATGTGGGGTAGCTGATAAGACTTTGGCCCAGAGTTCTTTAGCCCTCAGAAGGCCAAATTCTGCTTTTCTTATTCACACAATTTGGGGATTTTGACATTAACATGTAATGCTAAATGCAACGAAGTGTGAGACTCTTGATCTTATTGGAGCTAAACCAGGAGTGAATTTGGCCCATGAGGGTTTAAAACATTCAGGGCAAATCTAAACTATAAAATTAAGTCAACCTAAGTTCCATCAACACACAGCCACAAAGTAATTAAATCACTTTTGCGAGTCCAAATTGTGTCTGCGGTGCATGTCCTCACCAAGAGCACTTGCATCAATTTAATTGTCAGTGTGGGGCATTTGGGGATGGCTTCTGAAAGACAGCAACAGTCAACGTATGCAACAAAGTGTCTACCCTTACACTGCATCACCCTAGCTACATCGACTTAAGCGCTACACCTCTCGCAGATGTCAAGTTACTAGGTCGGTGTAGTAGGGGAGATACATCAGTGGGAGTTATATTTTACTGGAGACTCTGAGGGTGCATCTGCACTTACAAGTTAGGTCGACTTACAGAGGCTTAAGTCAACCTAATTTACTCCACGTTCACACTGGGCTTTCCTTAAGTCGACTTAAGCTGTTCCTTAAGTCGAATTAAGGAAAGCTTAATTCGACCTAATAACACCTCATTTTAGGTCGAATTAAGGCTTGTCGACTTCTAAAGACGAAGTAAGCCAGTGTGGACTCCCTAAGTCGACTTCTTCCAGAAGTCGACCTAGGGCGGGGGGACAAGGGAGCCCCGCATGGCTCCCTGGCAGAAGGGAGCCACAGTGGCTCCCTTGTCCCCAGGGGAGCCCCTGCTCCCTTCTCCCCAGATCCACGGCTTCCCTGCAAGAGGAGCCGCGGTCCCGGGGAGAAGGGCTCCCCAGCCAGGGCTCCAGCCGGAGGGAATCTGCCGCTGCAACCCTGGCTGGAGAGCCCCAGGGGCTCCCTTCTCCCCGGGACCGTAAGATCGGGAAGCCGCCAGCCCCATGCGGGGCTGGTTTTCCCCGAGATAGCAAGCTGCCAGCCCCGAGCAGTTCCGGCCAGAAGGGAGCCCCATGCTCCTTTCTCCCTGAGATCTGAGTGGTCCCGGCCAGAAGGGAGCCCTGTACTCCCTTCTCCCCGGAATTGCTCGGGGCTGGCGGCTTCCTGGTCTCGGGGAGAACCAGCCCCATGCAGGTCTGGCTCTCCCCCGGATGAGCCGCTCACAACTTGCCTGTCCCTGCAGGGAGAGCCAGTCCGTAGAGCTGGCTCTCCCTGGGACATGCCGTGAGCCGCCAGCGGCTGGTGTGTCCCTGTGGGGAGAGCCAGCCCTGCGCAGCTGGCTCTCCCTGGGACAAACCTCTGGCGGCTTACTGGTCTCGGGGAGAGCCATCGCGGGGCTGGCTGTCTCCTGGATGAGCCCCCCTAGCCTGGAGAGCTGAGGCTCCAAAGGAGCCTCGGCTCCCCCTCGACCTAACCAGTCGACTTAGAGAGTCTAGTGTAGACTCTCTGGCTATGTCTACACTTGAAAAGTTAGGTCGACTTTGTTAAGTTGACTTAATAAGGTCGACTTTAAGTTGACTTAAAGTGGACCGTA
Source organism: Pelusios castaneus (assembly GCA_007922175.1). Classification (NCBI taxonomy): domain Eukaryota; kingdom Metazoa; phylum Chordata; order Testudines; family Pelomedusidae; genus Pelusios; species Pelusios castaneus. Next base: position 6,726,595 of record ML685801.1, read on the forward strand.
TTAAGTCGACTTAACAGAAGTGTACTTAACTTTTCAAGTGTAGACGTGGCCCCTTTTTGACTTTATTAAGTCAACTTAACGTTTTAAGTCGATTTAAAAAGGTCCACCTAGGCACTACTCTGCATCTCCACTGACTTAAGTGCTAGTTTGAATTAAAACAAGGTGTTATTAATTCAAACTAACTTTTCCTTAATTCGACTTAAGGAGCAGCTTAACTCAAATTAAGGAAAGCCCAGTGTAGACGCGGAGTAAATTAAGTCGATTTAAGCCTCCTTAAGTCAACTTAATTTATAAGTGTAGACACACCCTCTGAGTCAACTTAATAGGGTCACCTTTAAGTCGACTTAAGAGTCTTTTGTAGACTCTCTAAGTTGACTTAATACGGTCAACTTAAAGTCGACTTAATAAAGTGACCTATCTTTCTAAGTGTAGACATAGCCTGACAGAGTTAGGTCGACACAAGCTGCCTTTCATTAACCTAACTCTGTAGTACAGACCAAGCCTCAGTCATATCATCTCTGAAGTCTTGGCTGGCTGGGGAATTCTGTTCAATTTCAAATGATTTTCATCTTTGCCTCATGTTGCTTCAATGGAGAGGCTTACGGCCAAATGCTGCACTGATTTATCCTATGTCATAGAAGCCAGTGGATTTGCTCGTCCATCTTCTAAGGCATTCATCTGCTGTTTGTCTCTGCTATTGAACTCAGACCTTTCACAAACAGTATTATAGTCTTAGAAATTAATGCCAGGTGCTTAATTAGCTAATATGTGACCAGCACTCTAAACATGGAAGGAGTTATATGTAAGTGGTAGTTGTTATTAATCCATTAATAAATGTCCATAGTTAGCATGCATCATATTTGTGCTGTTTATAAGCATACTGCTGTATATTTAAAATTTCAGAAAGGGATACCTAGTGACATACACAATTTTTGATTTTACCATAAGTCTCAGAGCAATTTCTTATGATATCCCTGATTTTCAAAGTTATTTTTCCCCTTTTAAAATTTGTTATTTGCGTTGTCTGTTTTCTACTAACAGTGATGCAGTTTGGCAAGGGAAAGTCTTGTTGTTACCGCTTTCTGACCAAAGGACAGCAATGGATCTGGCTGCAGACCCATTACTATATCACCTACCATCAGTGGAACTCCAAGCCAGAATTCATCGTATGCACACACACCGTAGTGAGGTATGGAAAAGACTCACTTGTATTTGTCTCCATTGTAATCAAGTCAGATTCTAGAGACCAAAAAGCAACATGAGTGTATGGACCTTTTAATGATTTCATAAAGTCCCCATCTGACTTTGTCTGCCACGTAACAAAAATGAAGTCTTAATTCGAGAGAAAATGCACTTCATTAAACAAATAAATTCAGGTTAAGTCTGTCTTCACGCAGCACGAACCAGATGAGAACAAAGTTCATCTGTCAGTCATCAGAATCTAAAAATCAGGACACATTATTGGTTGTATTTGGGCCAATCTCATGCTAAAAGAGGCTGTGAAGTATCACATTACAATTCACCTTTGCAGGGGCCATCCAGGCATGGTATGGCAATTGTAATGGCAGTAGAGCCATCTCTCTGACAGCTTCTGAATTCCAAAGGGGTAGCCATGTTAGTCTATTGTAGAAAGACAACAGAGTCTTGTGGCACTTTTAAAGACTAACAGATTTATTAATCGCATGAGCTTTCGTGGGAGAAAACCACGAAAGCTCATGCGATTAATAAATCTGTTAGTCTTTAAAAGTGCCACAAGACTCTGTTGTGTTACAGCTTCTGAAGTGAGGGGCAAGGCTGAAGGAAGGAGAGAGACCAGAGTACAGAGGCATTCCAATTGTTCTTTGCTGGTGGAGTGGCCCCTTGGGGCCATACGTGACCAGAAATAGGTTCAAGCACTCGGCCAGTTCACAAATAGGGGAAGTGCAAAGTTGCCTTAAAGCTGCCTTTCATCCCCATCCCCTTTGGACTAGAAAATCAGGACATTCAGCTGTATAAAATGGTACAATGCAGTTTATGGATGTCAATGAAATGGAAACGATGGGGTATTTGAACCCCCCACAAAAAGTGTTAACATAAAGAACAAAAAAAAATTTTAAAGGTGGGGAAGTGTTTCAGAGCAAGTTTGATGTTTTGAGGACTTAGACAATCACAAGCCACTGAGGTCCTGATTCTGTCCCCTTTTCCAGCCCTGACACCGCTATGGACCAGCTGCATAATGAGGTCACAGTAGGTTAAGAAGGAGATGCTTAGGGCTGCTATAGGTGGACCCAGGCTGCCCAGGCCCTGTAGGATCCAGCATAAGAGGTGCACTAGGAGCAGTTATAGCAACACAGTAATAGAAATGTAGGCCTGTAGAGCAATCCAAAGGCAGCCTGCTTCAGAATGGAGTGGGTTGGAAGTGAGTGATGAAGGATTATATAGCACTGGGGGAACAGGCTGATTGCTTAACTTTCATTCCCAGATATTCAAATATTTGGGGGTTTAAGTGCAGAACTTTTGTAAAGAAATTGCAACAATGTTTTGAGGTGGCCTCCAGCAAAACACACTTTCAGCTGTCATCCTTTTCTAACAAGTGTTTTGTTTTTGAAGGGACATAGAGAAGATGATCAGAAATGGAAAATAAAGACCCATCAGTCCTTCAAATTATACGCACTAAATGTGACTTGATTTCATTTCTCATGTGATGTTGCTCCATTTATTTGAAATACATTTTATAAAATAAAACAATGAAATGTTACTCATGCGGGATAACATTTTTCAATTAGTTATGCAGATGTTCGAGTGGAAAGGAGACAAGAACTGGCCTTGGAAGATGCACCTTCAGAAGTTGTTTCTTCAGCACTAAAGGTATAATCAGATATGGTTTTCATAAACATGTAGTAATTGTGAGTCATTCTTGTGTTTACATCTCCAAAGATCTAATAGCATTGCTGATCTAGACATACGCCCTGAATTTTATACTCCGGGTTTCAATGAGTTCTCGCACAATTATTTAAGTGAATAGGAGATGTTCACCATGCACCTTCCCCCATGGATTGTTTTCCATGCACAAGAATACTGCACCCTGCATATGAATACAGAACATTCAGAAGTTATTTATCAGCAGTACCCTGACATGAGAATAGCTGAGTCTTTTATGTCACATATCACAAAAAGCATCTAAAATCTCCCTAGCTCAATACATGATGATGCTAATATAAGCAAATCTTAGGAAGAAAAAATCACTCTTGTATTGTCTTGTCTGCCAAATTCCTGTTCAGCATGTCTCAAAGGGTTATGTTTCTTACAACCTGAAAAACAAGGTATAAATGAAAATACCAGTTCATCCTTAACAACACACTGACATGCGTGTGTCTGAATCCATCCAAAACTTACTGCTTGAAGAACAAAGAGTCCAATTTTGTGCACTATTGAGTGGTTGTGAGTGTCGTCACTTCCCACTCAAGGAAGAAAGAGATTCTGCAACTCGTAAAACTGGACCGAAAATTAACAGGGCACTAGCCTGCCAGGTCTTTCCACAACACTAAAAGTTAATTTCTCTGCAGCTGAAAGAGACAGGAAAAGTAAATGTTATAAACATTCTGGCCGAGGTCCTCTGCGGCTGTACATTGGATAGCTCCATGGAAGTCAGTTTATACTAGCTGAAGATCCACACACTATTAGGTACTTGACAAAATGCCATACTCTGTCAAATGTAATATTATGGTTTTTTAATTTTAGGATGGGGGCTTAGACTTGGATCACGAACAGCACTTTAATGCACTTGAAATAGGCGCCTCTGTTCTCAACACTAGTCGGACACCCTCTGCATCATCTAGAAGCTCACATAAATCTTCCAACACACCCATGTCTGATGCTGCATGTAAGTGTTGTTCTTGAATTACTTCATCAAGACTTTATTTTAAAATTAGACGAATTATCCAAAAGAGTGAGTGCATCGTTTTTGGTGGTATACTAAGTAGTTACTGATGAATAACTGATGATAATGAGGACAGGTCCATTCATTCCATCACCCATAGACAGGTAAGTATTTAACTGAAGTGCATAAAATTGGCAGATGTAATCATCTATATCTTTGGAATAATGGGAGCTAGTTATGACCCTTGCTTCTCTTGAGCTCTGTGAATATGAAATTTCAGTTGCTAGGCACAGTTCTCCGCCATAATATATTCTGTTGTCTTGGAAGTTTAATAAGGTCAATAGCTGGAAAGTTCTAAAACTCAAGGCTAAATTCAGAAGTGACATATATGATTTAATTAGAGCCAAATGCCTAATGATACATCCCAGAACAAAAAATGTTCACACTGGCAGGGTGGAAGACTGCATTCTGGGAAGCCATGACTCTGAAAGAGTTTGAGTCATGATGGCTATCTGACTGAATAAAAGCCCCCAGTGCAGTGCTGTGGCTAAGAGAGTTAATGCAATTTTGGGAAGTAGAAATGAGGGGAATTTGAGTCGGAGGAGGGAGGTGATGTTACCTTTGTGTATGGCTTTGGTGAGACCATTACCACATGACTGTGTCCAGCTGCGGTGTCTGCGTGTCAGAAAAGAATATTGAAAATTTGGAATGGGTTCAGAAAAAAGCTACAAGAACGATTCAAGGTCTGGAAAACATCCCCTATAGTGAAAGACTTTAAAAGCTCAATCTGTTTAGCTTGTCAAAGAGAAATTAAGTCAGTTGATCGTGGTGTGTGTAAGTTTCTGTAAGTTCCCCATCTTCAAGAGTCTGATGAAGTGGGATTTTCTCCCATGAAAGCTCATGCGATAAATACATTTGTTAGTCTTTAAAAGTGCCACAGGACTCCTTGGTGTGTGAGTACCTATATGGGGAGAGAAATTCTGAAAGGGCTCTTTAATATAGCAGGACAAGGATGTAATGAGTTCTAATGACTGGCAATTAAAGCTAAATAAATATAGACTAGAAATAAAGTACATGTTTTTATTAGGGTAATCAACCATTGAAACAATTGACTGAAGGATGTGGTGTATTCACCCTGACCTGAAGTCTTTATTGGCTATCTTTCCAAAAGGGATGTTCTAACTCAAACAGAAGTTATGGGCTTGATGCAGGAATTATTAGATGAAATTCAATCACCTGTGTTATGCAGAATGTCAAACTAGACAGAGGACCATAATGTTCTCTCATGACTTTAAAATCTATGAAGTCGTGTAAGTTAGACTCCCATGCATGCGTTCAGACCCCATAGCTGCACACTTATGTATTCTGTAAACTCCTGAGGCCAGAGTCCATGCGGTAGCACAGAGGTCCCTTTAAATGCTAAATTTGTGCTCTCCAGGTTTGAGGGCCTCAGTCAGAGCCATGGGGCCGTGGCCCAAAGTTGGGTTGCGATACAGTCCCGGGTGGTCCACCGTGGATGGTGTTTGTGGGGCAAACAATATACAGTGGTGGAGTGGTGTTGACCCCCACCTAGAGCGGGAGGAGCCCAGCACCCCCAATGGACAGCAGAGGGAGAAGCGGACCCACGGGGCAGAGGGTGAGGAGAAGGGGCTGGCTCTGAGAGGCAGTGGGAGGAAGCTGTTACGGCTGATCTCAGACAGAGTGACCGAGTGCTGCTCTTACTCAGGGGTTCCCTGACGTTCTGCTGGCCCGGGATCACTGGAGCTCCATGCCTAAGGCTGGAACAGGGTGCCAGTTATTCCAATTCTATTCCAGCCAGGGATTCCCCTAAGAAAGGGAAACCCCCATCTGCCCTTTTAGCACTGCTTTCTGCGCTGGCTGGAATATAGGCCAAGAAGCTAAATCTGTATATACATTTGCCTGGATTCTCATTATCAGCTGTCATTGGAGTCTTTGCTTCCCCTTGATTCCAGTTGGATTTTGATCAGACCCAATATTACTATTAACCATAATTCTGATTTTATATGACGTTCTCAAATAATTTTTTTTTCTTACAGCCACACCAGCAAAGCTGGTCACAGATTCTGATGTTCCCTCCTTGCAAAGAACACCCAGCATACAGCAGGATTCATCCATGCAAAGACTCAGCCAACCTGTCACTATTCAGGTATGTTTACAGATGGGCTTAAAAATAATAGAATTTAACAGGAGGCATTAGATAAAAAGTCACATACAAAATATGCCACAGGTTCAATTCGACCAGTAAAGAAAGAGCTATACAATGGCCATCACATTAGGAAAAGACATGAGGTTTAAAATAGCCATGCATATGAATAAAGTTTTGTTTTATTTTTTCTAACCTAGGCGTCTTTGCCTTCTCAGCCATCATGTGAGCTTCTCCCACAGCAGCTGCTTCCCCAAGTAGCTTTGCAAAATCAGCCTACATCTATGGCACAGGTTAGTTGGGGTCTTGAACCTGGAATAGGTTGCTTAACCATCTCATGACGTTTTCCCACTTCACCAGCCAAATCAAGTAATATAGGCCAAGGTTATAGGAACCCTCTCAAGTGGCTTTAACCTAAAACTCTACCAGAAACTCTTATAACGTCGTGGGAATGTCCTCTGGACTACACACACACTCACTCGCCTACCAATCAGTTGCTGAGAATTTTTTTTAAAAAACAACAAAACATTAAAACCTGTCTCTTACAAAGACCCTTAATATCGGTTTTGCTGTTCTGATGCAGGAAGAGCCAGCATCCAAGGAAATGCAAATTCAACAAATCCCATTCCCTGAGTTGTACGTATGTCAGATGAGGAACTAACTCCTCCATCGGGCTTCACCAGCATAGATCCAAGAAGTGGGTTTGGTTTTTGCTCTGAATACCCAACTGGTCTAATAACTATACAGGTTTCCTTGGTCCTTGATTAGAAGGAATAAAGAACTTTAGTTCTGTGTGTTCTCATAACATTGTTTCCATCCTTCCACAATTTCCCAGAGATTCTGGCTCTAGTGCACACCTCTACTTGTTTTAAGAAGTATATGTTGTTCCTTGTGGCTTGTGCCCAAGAGGTTCTGGAGGACTACTGATTTAAAATAACAAAAACCTAGTTCTCCTTTAAGTTGAATTTTCATCCAAGGCTCTACGCCTGTATATAGTAAATTAGTAAACAACCAACCAATTTATCAGCTCTTAGTGTTCTTTTTCTTTTGCAGATGCTCTTCTCTGGCATTCTCAAATACATTTTGAAAATGTTAGTTTATTCAGTTTTATTTTTATATAAATTTTAGTGTATTTCTCAACTTTCTGTTTTCACATTTCTTCTCTGACTTCAGAAGTGAATCCGGAGAAATGCCTTCATAGTTGCTTCCTACCAGCCCCAGCTGTTCCACCCCTTCCAATTTAAATAATTACTGTGATCCCAATTCTATTCCCTCCCACTCTAATTCAGGGTATAATCTATTCTGCTCTTTTCAGGTTCTTAAACCATAACCATCACTGTCCCTGAGCACCATCCAGTCATGCATTAAGCAATTTGACAAACATTCATCATGTTTGTTCTCTTATCTTCTCCTTGCGGGAGGAGCTAGTGCAGTAGAGTGTCTCATTTTGGACTTACTGCTCAAATTCTCCATTTTCCTATGTCCACTTTCTCCACTCAGAATCTCACCAAAAGAAAATTGGCAAAATACAATGTAACCATCTACCTCCCTTCAGCTTGCCTTGCCTTCCCTTCCCCTTCTACAACTCTCGTCTCTATTTTCCCTGCCACAGGTTGATAGATCAGCTGTTGGTTCAGTATCAGAATGCCTTTGGACTGGCTGAATTTTGTTGAAATGGAAGCAAACCAGTTGAATACTATTACTGGCAATCATCCTTTGGAGAGTTAGGCTCAGCCAATCATTACAGTACCTCTGCAGAAGCACCAGTAGCAGGACTTTTTCAGTCATTAGTGCTTTCAGTGAGGCCTGCAAATAGACCGGAGCTAACTTCAAGCTGCTGTCTCTTTCACCCTCTGTAAGAGAGATCTCTCGAACAAGAAGGATTAAGTTACAGAGAATAAGGTCAATTGACTCTTGAATGAGGTCATCCAGATGGGGATCTAAGAGACTTTAACTTATGTATATTGATTTGCCTTAACTTTCCCTGCTGTCCTCATGATAATGTAGACAACTCCTAAGAATGAGTTATTTCTTGTCTTCCTGCATTCCTAGAACGTTTTACTCTATGTCTATTTCAAGAAGTCACACCTCTACTTGGGGCAATAAAACTGTATGGTTTGATTCTTCTTTTCACTATTACCAAATGAAATTTCCACCCACTTTAAGACCTCTTACACTGCCAAAACCATGTAAAAGACCTTCGTGTAAACCAGACTTGGGCTGTAAGGTACGTCTGTATACCCCAAAAAAAACCTGCCGCAGCAAGTCTCAGAACCTGAATCGACTGACTCGCCCTTGCATGTGAATCTAAAATTAGCAGTGTGGACATTTGGGCAGGACCTGTGTGCAGAGACTCAGCCAAGGGGAACGATCTCGGAACCCAGGATTCAGCCCCAGCATCTACACTGCTATTTTTAGACCCTGCGGCCCAAACCCCATGAGCCCAAGTCACTTGCCCTGAACTTGAACACTCACTGTCCCATGATGGTGATTGTTGTGCAGTGTAGATGTACTCTAAACACTTTACCTTCCAGGAAATTATTTTAAACAAATATTTTGGTCCGAGGCTAAATACAGATTTATGTCTGATCTGCTTGTTAACTTACGGTTTTTCAAATGAAACCTAAAACATAGTTATGATTAAATGTACAGTCGTTTGAATGTAAATGATCATCTTAAAAACAAAATCCTATCTATTACAATATTAGCTGATTTGTCTTTTCTCAGTAATATACTAAAAAACCTTGACCAAAGCACAGTGCGTGCTCATGAACGAGTAATAATGATAATAATTGTGTCTGAGAATACACAGATGCTACTCAAAAGAAAGAAAAAAGAGAACAAAGTGTTGCTGTCTTTCATGCTAACAAAACAAATCCTGAACAAAATTATGATCAGCTGCCTCCAAATATCTCACAGATTTTGTCTTTGACACTTAGCCATATTTTTTATGTATCATAGCCTGGAAAGCCAGAACTTGTATCATTTTTACTTTTCTGAGTACCTCACAGAAACTTAACAAACAAGGAGTCCTGTGGCACTTTTAGGCTATGTCTACACTTGCAAGTTAGGTCGACTTAAGGAGGCTTAAGTCAGCTAACTTAGTCCCTGTCCACACCAGGCTTTCATTAAGTCGACTTAAGAAATTCCTTAAGTCAACTTACTGAAAGGCTAGGTCTACTTAATAAGAACCACTGTTTAGGTTGACCTAACCCTTAAGTCAACTCCTTAGGTCAACTTAAGCACAGTGTGGACGTGGAGTAACCCTTAAGTCGACTTTATTAAGTCGATTTAAGGGCAGGTAGGTCAACTTACTAAGTCCCCGTTCAGGGTAACCACTTTGTTAAGTCGACTTAATAAAGTCGACCTAACTTCTTCTAGTGTAGACATAGCCTTAAAGACTAACAAATTTATTTATCACATGAGCTTTTGTGGGAGAAAATCCCACTTCGTCAGACACTTTGAAGTTCCCCATCTTCAAAACAGGACTTAATGGGATTTTCTCCCTTGAAAGTTCATGCAATAAATAAATGTGTTAGTCTTTAAAAGTGCCACAGAACTCCTTGTTTGTTTTGCTGACCTAGACTTAACATGGCCACTGCTTTAGTACACAGAAACTTAGACTTGTTACAATGAGATGATCAGTAATTTTATCAGTCAGTAACGGTAGAGTTAGAATAGTATGCGGGATGTCTTGAGTTAAACTCTGTCATTTGATATAAGCTTACAACTTGTTTCCCAATTGGTTGAACAGCTAAGGATTTTGAGGTAAATATTGTAAGATACAGGATAGCCTATCCTCTTAGGAAAGCAATGGAAGCTTTTTCTGGTAGGTGCCATTGCTAGGCTGTAGTATAACTGTGTTTTCTACACTGAATCATGGGATTGCAGAAAGATTAATTTAACCAAAAAAGTGTTTCTAAATGTCTTCCTTTAGTGGCATCTGTTTGACAAACTAGCTAACTGATTTTGTTAAAAAGTGCTAATAGAAGGAAAAAAACATGAAGAGGAAAATATACAATGAAATACTAAAAGTGAATATAGCCAAATATGAGAACCTACTGATTAAAAATAATGTTGAATATTTTTATTTAAATTTCTCTTGGTTTTAACTTTGTATAACCACTTTAGGACTAATATCTAGGCATACATATTATTTCTTCTTGGAAAATTATTTGAGGAAAATCATTACTTTCCCAAAGCATTTTAAAAAGAGTCCAAGGGAATTGGAATGAGTATGTTATAGCTGGGTTAGACAGTCAGAATGAACTGTTTGCCCCCAAATTGTTTTTTCTTTCAAAACTTTCCAGTAGGATTGAGAGGAATTCCAAGCCTCGGTAATAGAATTCCTATGGAGGAACTAGTTTCCATGTGTTAATTTAAAAAAAAATTCCACCTCTCTACTGCCATAATAAATTGGGGATTAGTTTTGCCTAATCCAATCTTGTACTGCTGGATAGCACGGTTCAACTTCCTAATGGCATTGTACCAAAGGGATCTGGAGAAGTGTTGGGTCACTCTTGAGCAAATGGAGTTTGATGCTTTTTTGGAGTGACTTATCTTGTTCTCCAGTTATCAGACATTTGGACTTACCCATGAGTCAGGTTAATATTTTATATTTGAGGTTACATGACCAGAAGAATACCTGGCTGGGCCCACCCTAGAAACTCAGGGGCCTGGCCAGAAAACGGAGGCTGGCTATGCCCCTGGTAGGATGATGCTATCTTTTCAGGACTACTCATCAGTGTTATAGACTGGTATACAATAGTGCGCTAATTTCTTATATGATTAAGGTATTTCCTGATGATTACTTAAATAACAAAGTACCCCCTCCAGGAGGAGATCAGTGTAAGTTGGAGTAATGTCAGAGAAGCTCTAGCATTTGAACAGATATGCCTGAGATGAAAAATAGAGAAGATTCCATGGTGCCCAGATGTTAGCAAATATCAAAAATATCAAACAAGAAACCAAGCACTGCTCACATAATACAATAGCACAGAGCACAGTTCTTACCATAATGACGGGAAAGAGACATGATTGTTTGTTTCCTCTTTTTAAGTTCTCGGCACAATTTAACATGTTCCAGACCATCAAGGAACAGCTGGAGCAGCGAACTCGGATCCTGCAGGCCAACATTCGGTGGCAGCAGGAAGAACTCCATAAAATACAGGAACAGCTGTGCTTGGTCCAGGATTCCAGCATACAGGTGAGTAATGTCAGCGTCATCACAATGGACAAAACGGAACATTTTCAGGCTCTGCATTTCTTAGAGTGGGCTGTTTTCATTTTATTTGCAGAGCCAAAGAAATCTGAACTTAAGAAAAGTAATTCATCTAGATCAGGATATCCTTATGAGAGTCTCTCAGTTACAAAAATTAAGAAATGCTAAGGGCTGTCTAAACAGGAAGGATTGTCTCAGCAGTAACAGGATGAACTGGGAAGGATTGGTGATACTCCTCTGACCTCTCCGTGCCTAGGGTAATCATGTGAAAATCCCAAGGTCGGGGCAGACTACGAAAGGAGAGCAGATTCTCCCAAACTGGTGATGAACACTACAATAAATTCACCGGCCAATCACAAACAGTGTTCTCATCCCCCTCACCGGTTATCAAGAAGTTAAAACCAAATAACTACACTGCCCCTTATTGCATTTCCGTCTCAGGCCCCTCATCAGCCACTAGGTCCATGAAAGGGATAAGTTTTTAAAACACTATTCCCTTTACCAAAAAGTTCTACTGATACCAAAGGGTCCGCCACATTGCCAGGTCAATATAAGTTTGGATTGTACCCAAAATACAACGCTGTCAGCCAATTCTTTAGTAACTAAAACTAAAGGTTTATTATAAAAGGAAGTAAACAAAGTGAGAGGTGTTCTATGGTTAAAGCAATCAGATACATAGATATGGATTTTCAAAACATTTGTATCAGGTTTTCAGTAGAATTGTGGACTTTGCAGGCTTGTACCCCTTTGGTGTACATCCAGTACCTGGGTGGGTCTCAGTTCTTTGTTTCACTGCCTCAGTTGGAGATGTGTTGGTTCAGAGGTAGGAAGCTGGCCAGGCTGGATTAACCAAGGGGCTTTAAGGGATGCAGCCCCAGGGCCCAAACGAAGGGGGGACCATGCCGCCTCCCAGAAATAAATTTGACCCTGGCCAGCTAGCAGCCCAGACCAGTGCACCACCGATGGCTAGCCAGAGCACTGTCAGCCTGCATCGCATCACCAGCCTGGTCTGTACCACCCCCACCCCTAGCTGGCTGGTCTGCTGGGCTCCATCACCTATTGTTGGCCCGCCACACCCCCAGGCTGGGTGCTGCCACCACAGGGGGACAGGGAGGGAACTCACAAAAGTGCACAGCCCTGGGCCCTCAGGAGCCTTAATCCAGCCCTGGAAGCAGGAATGAAGACAATACGGGATGTAGCAGTTGCCTTTTATGATCCTTTGCTGTGCTGCTTGTAGAAATTCACAGAAATAAGATGGAGTCTGGGGTCACCCAGCCAAGTCCTGGTGACTCATCAGATGTACCCCTGGGTTCTTTTCCTGGGTTTATTGTACTTCTGAGTTCCCTTAATTGGCCATTAAGCAGGCTTATTACTGCTGCCATCCTGTCTAGCACCCAGAAACCTAGCAGAATTTGAAATACAGATATATCAAACATAACCATAACTTAGAGTACAAATATGATATACACACACAAACAATATCATCACACTTAGCAAATAATAACCTTTTTAATGGTACCTGCCATGGCCTATCCCATACAAATTATTGTGAACTTGCAATATAGATGTTAAATAACATTCTAAAATGTCCCCCTAATCTAGACAGCATCACTCCATATTGGAGTATTTTATCTACTGAAAATTCAGAATGGTCAGCTCTAATCAAAGGATGTTCAGGCTGTGACAATTAAAACCATCACTACTTTGATAAGGGCATCATTTCACTTGCTTCCACTCACTTTTCACTTCACGTTAGAGCTACTAACTTAGTAGTAAGTCTTTGAAGCTCTGCCTCTGCCTATGTTACTTCCCTGCTCTTCCACACCCCATCCCACACCACAAGCTTGTCTCTTTCACTTACTCTCAAATTAGTGACTATTTGCATGCCACTGTGATGCGGTCCCCAGGAACTGTGGGACCGCTGAACCCCCCCAACCCAAATATCCAGGGATCATTTATTTGTGGATGGTGAATCAAATGTGGATCTCAAAGGCAGAGAAGCAGTTGTCTGCAACTCATAGCCTTTGCGGCTGCTTCCCCGTCTTTGAGACAGGAGTAGGGACTGACCACCGATCAGCCATTCTACAGGGCTCCCCGGCGGGTCACCAATCAATCAGCTGTTCCACAGGGTTCCCCTGCCTGCCATCAGCTGTTGGGCAGCTGCCTGGAGAGGCTGGAACCCAAACTGCTGTGGCAGAGGCTGCAGCCAAGCTGGCCTCCAAACAGCAGATTGGTGGCCCCCGAGTTGCAGGTTTGTGCAGTGTGGATGATTAGACTGCGGATGGCAGTCGGAAGTAAGCTGATTGGGACAGATGTGGATCGACATTTATGTATTTGCACAGGGCTCTACCAGTGTGCTACTTTGAGGTACAGAGTTTCAAAGCTCCCCAGCTTGGAAGTGTACCTCAAATAATGTTTGCAAAACACCATCCCTGGCCTTCAAAAACGGCAGAGAAAACCACCTGTCCTACAGAATCTTCCATCTAAGTGTCTTTGTCCTTGTCTTTGTTCTTTACTGACCCAGCTCATGCCTTCATATTGAAATTTCGCTGGACCTGTATTCTTATCTTTACCTGCTGTACCTCCTGTACCATGTAAATACTGCAGTACAACTCACATGTCGTTGTCTGACTACTACTAACGGAAACATCTCCCAGCATCTCAGATTGTTTCCTAAGGTTTCTACAGGCAGGAGGAATTACTGCTATCTCCCAGATAATTTAACTAAGAATATTGGGTCAAATCATCCTTGGTGTTGGGGTTGCACCGGGGCCTAATGTGTCCCACTGTGATTATCATAATGATAGGACTAGGGGCGCACAAACCCCAAACTGACATCACAAAATCAATTCATATCCATGTAGAATTGTAAACATCCAGGGTGAAATCCTGGCCCTGTTGAAGTCAGTGGGAGTTTTGGATTTGACCGATGGTCAGTAACCTGTTAAAAATCACTTCATACAATGTCGCACAGTAAATAATTATGGGTTTGTGGGCTTATGTGATTAAGGGGTTAAAAGAGCCAAATCAGAAATCCTTTTGTTGTTGTTAATATATTTACCTACCAACCAGACTCCATCCAGGATTGGAGCCCTTTGTTCTTGGATCTATATAATATATAGGAATGCATATATCAGTGTACATTTCTCATTGCCTACACATTGATTTTGATAGATGGAAATGGAAAATCTCTCTGTAATTAACTGGTCTTTCATTCAGAATCACGTCACACTTCTGTGTTACTGCTGTTATTATACATGGCAAAAAGATGATCTCCTTTCTCTCCTTAATTGGGTACATTGCATTACTCTCTCATGGACAAATTTTAAATATTCGTATTAACTGATCCAGTTTTTGCATAAATTAGAAAAAAACTGGCAGATCACAACACAGTTTCTTCACATACGGGAAGCTGATATTATTTTCACCAGAATTTTTCAATACATAACATGATGCTTTCCCAGAAAGGAGGAAGATTGTGGGAACCAAAAGACCATGGGCCAGATTCTCAACTGTGCCAACAAAGATCAAGCACAGAGAACACAGAGGCTGTTTACATGGCTGGTGTGGCTCCCCAATTTCATGCTGCCCGGCACCAGCATAAATGTAAAGATGCTGAAGTGCTCTCTAATTTATACCACAGGTGGAAGGTCCCTCAGGGGAGGATATGCTACACAGGACCAAGTGGCATGTACTTTCAATACCTTGGGAGCCCCTAAGAAAGGCTACAAAGGTTTTATTTCCACAGATCTTGCCCTGACTGCTTTGGCTGGCCATTCCAGCTCTGAACATTTTTTTGGGTGGTCAGTTTGTTTCTCATTTAGTTCTACCGTACGATGGTAGAACAGAGTCTTTACTGTGTTCTTGGCCATGCTTTACCCGCCTCTTTTTGTGAGGCAGAAAAGCCCCATCGCTTCACACGGCCAGAAGATAGAGAGACACCATGGAACCTGAGAGCAGAACACCAGTGGTGAGCATGGGCCTGAAATTTCACTTCCAGAGCACAGAACTGAGCATTGCTAGGCACATCCTCCATCAGTTACCACACCAATGATCTGGGCACAGGGGCTATGTCTACACTTGTTAATTTAAGTCGACTTAACTAAGTCGACTTTAATTCGACTTAGTTCAGTCGACTTAGCGCATCTACACTTAAAATTAAAGTTGACTTAAAGGGGAACTTAGAAATCAACCTAGAGCGTCCACACTGGATGCCTAGGTCAACTTCTAGGGGCTTAGGGGGACCTACAGGAGGTCCACGGGGGCAGGGGAGGCACCCCTTGCCCAGTGCCAGGGGCTCAGCCTTTGCCCCATTGTACATAGGTACAATGGGGGAAAGGTGGTCAGGGACCCTGGCAGGACATAGGGGCAGGGTGGGCAGGGCTCTGCCCTGCCCTGTGGGGGGGCATGCCAGGCTCCCCCTGTCCCCCCCCCCCCGGCAGGGAGGGCATTGGTGTAGTCCTGGGGTAGCCCTAAGTCGACTTAAGGGAGTCTCTAGGGAGTCGACTTAAGTCTTAGGTCAAATTCAAAGGAGGTGTTATAAAGTCGACTTAATTTTCATTAAGTCGACTTTATTTTCCTTAAGTCGACTTAAGCAAGCTGCTTAAGTCGACTTAAGGAAACTGTAGTGTAGATGCAGAGTAAATTAAGCTTGCTTAAGTCAACTTAATTTACAAGTGTAGAAGCAGCCAGGCAGAGCAGCAGCTAGAGAAGCAACCATCAGAGCATGTTCAGGGCTAGGAGAAGTCTGACATCAGCACTGACCGTTTTTCAGCAAGCTAGCATGCTACAAATAGCCACGTGGCTGCTGTGGCAAGGATGTCAACAGGTTTCTGCTGAAGTATAGCCCTGCCCAAGAGATGAATTACGTACTCAGGCAGTGCTCACTTCTTACTGCCCATGCCATCATGGCTACACTGCTGTTTTCAGCACATTAGCCTCATCAAAGCTAGCACATGTCCATCTACCAAGCTGGGAATCACACCTCCAGTCGTGTAGACATACCCTATGGAGGGAGACTTATCATAGAATCATAGAACAGTAGGGTTGGAAGGGACCTCACGAGGTCTTCTAGTCCAACCCCCTGCTAAAAAGCAGGACCACTCCCCCTAAATCACCCCAGCCAGGGTTTTGTCTAACCGAGCCTTAAAAATCTCCAAAGATGGAGATTCTACCATCTCCCTAGATAGCCCATTCCAATGCTTCACCACCCTCCTAGTGAGAAAGCTTTTCCTAATATCCAACCTTGACCTCCCCAGCTGTAATTTGAAACCATTGCTCCTTGTTCTGTCCTCTGTTACCCTCGAGAACAGCCTAACTCCCTCCTCTTTGGAGCACCCCTTCAAGTAGTTGAAGGTTGCTATCAAATCTCCCCTCAGTTTTCTCTTCTGTAGACTAAATAAGCCTAGTTCCTTCAGTCTCTCCTCATAAGTCATGTGCTCCAGCCCCCTAATCATTTTTGCCCTCCGCTGGACTCTTTCTAATTTGTCCACATCCTTTCTGTAGTGGGAAGCCCAAAACTGGACACAGTATTCCAGATGCGGCCTGACCAGTGTCGAATAGAGGGGAATTATCACATCCCTCCATCTGCTGGCAATACTCCTACTGTTGCAATACTCCTACTTGTGTGGTGGAAGGGTTGGAGAGTAAACTGGCAATTCGCTGGGAGCTGCGGAGAATTATACCTTGAAGAGCTCTGGCAAGAGCCTATTGGAACTAGCCGCTATGTTATGCGGAGGCTCATGTTAGGCAATGCTGAGCAATTAGATGTTGACACTGACTGAAACAGGCCTCCATTAGACACCTTGGCTGTGAGTGATCATTGCCAAACAAAGCCCCCGATTGGGAGGGGAGGAGTAATGGAGAAGGGGTAATTTCTTAGTTTGTTCTTCTAGTGCTTGCTCATGTCCATTCCAGGTGTGTGCTCACACTGAACACCACTGCCGGAAAGTTGTCTGTCAGTGGTATCTGGCAGATCAGTTCTGGTGCCCCCTGTAACTGAATGCTCAAGGCATCGGTATAAATGGTGCCAGAGATCCACCACCCTCTCAGTTACTTCTTACCTCCCATGACAGTTGCTGGAACTACTTTGTCCTTGTGTTTTCACAATTACTCCTTCATTGGACTTTGATTCTTCTTAATATGTTTAGTTATCTTTATTTGTAGTGGTTAAGTTTCAGATATTAAGAAACTCACCCATTCACTGCCAGGCAACGTGGCATGTCTCAGTCTTTGGGTTTAAGCCTTGTGCTTTGTGCCACAAATCTATGCCTATAAAAGACCCCTATTCCAGTTGCCTGAAGTGCCTGGGGGAAGCTCACGTACAGTAGTGCTGCAAAGATTTCAGACCCTGCATCAAGGCAGACTGGGATACTGGGCTTAGGTTTGCAGCACTTTGTCCTCTCTTGGGCTATGTCTACACTTGTAAAGTTAAGTTGACTCTTAAGTCAACCTTGTTAAGTCAACCTTGTTAAGTCAGCTTTACAGAGTAGCTACACTTTAAATTGACTTAAGTCGACTTAACAGTAGACATAGCCATCCACACTGGCTTTCAGACAACTTAATAAGGTTGATTTAGTGCTATTCCCTGTCCACATTGGCTTTAAGTTGACTTAAGAAGTCGACTTAAGGCTTAAGTCAACCTTCAGAGGTGGTGTTATTAAGTCAAGTTATTAAGTTATTAAGGAAGCGCTTAAGTCGACTTAATAAAAGCCCAGTGTGGACACAGCTTTGTGTAGGTCAAATTAAGCATCCTTAAATCGACCTAAGTTGCCAGTGTAGATGCACCCTTGGAGCTGAGTCACTCTGATTCGGCCTCAGGAGGAAGTGCCCCAGCTACTCCTACAGAAGGCTCAGCACTGTTCCACATCCCTGGCACTGAGAAAGGACATTCCTTCTGCTTCTTGGGAGCCTTGGCACTGTCCATCTTCCCCAGTGCTGAAACAAATCGCTCCAGCAAGGGATTCTCACCGTTCTCCAACACCAGGGCCAAGAAAGAAGCAGATGATGAACAGCGGGTGGTCCCCAACTCTGAGGTCTGCAGTGTGACCCATGTCATGTCATTCTGAGGCTCCAGCAACTCATCCAGTACCAATGGACGCTTCACCACAAGAGAGTCACGAAAGCTTCACTGCCCTGGCAATACTATAAATTTCAGAGGCATCTGAGGCTGCAAGAAATTTACCCTCTCTCCCAGCACTAAGGTCCCTACTGTACAGCAGGTCAGTGGCAGCATTGGTGGGAGAATCTCCCATGGTACCAATATCTCAGGTGCCTTCAAAAGGGAAACTGGGCATAAAAGCTCAGTCCCAGCCTCCTCCCTACAGGCACTGGCCAGCACCGCTACTCCATGGTCTCTAGGAAGGGAATCCTTGGAGATGGACTAAGAGGTGATGTGATACATCTCCTGAAGGAGCCGACACTGATACTACAGCCAATATTACCCACTGACAGACCCTAGCCTGGAGCATTCCACTTATGGCTTGATCACTGGCAAAGTGGCAGTTGTTAATACAGTGGCCATTCTGGAACCCAAATGGGGCTTTTCCTCCAATGCAAGGGTCACGTCCCAGAAGGCCATACTCCATGTTGTCCAAGTCACAAGCATCTCTGCTGTTCCCCATGAAGCAGGATCCAGATCCCAAATATCAAGACACAGCACTGTGAGAACTGTCTGGGGCTGTGGGTGAGAAATACTGCACCCTGCCTGTGCAGGCTTTTTCCTCCTCTCGATGAGGCTGTTGTGGCAGGAGACATAATGACATAGTGCCCTTTCAGGATGGTTACTGGGTACATCAGGAGCTCCTCAAAAGAGCAGCTCAGAAACTGGGAATTGAGGAAGAAGAGATCAGAGAGTCTTCTCATGCCTTGGTGGACATCTTAGTGGTACCAGGTCCCTCCAGGGTAGCATTGCTCTTAAATGAGTCTGTCATGGACCCTATGAAAGCCTTATAGCAGACCCCAGTGTCTCTTCTGCCAACAGCAAAGAAGATGGAGAAGAAATACTTTGTTACTTTGTAAAGGGCTGGAATTCCTCTATACCCATCCACTCTTTGGTAGTGTCATCAGCCAACGACTGAGAGCAACAAAGTCAGCAAGATCCATGCCCCAAGGCCAAGGATGTCAAAATCTAGATCTCTTTGGCAGAAAGGTCTCATGCAAATCAGCAAGTGCTCCTGGGCTACTGTGATTTTAACTCCTGGGTCTCTGTCGTAAAATGTAAAGAGCTCCTAGCACAGGAGTCCAGACATGAATTTGCAACTCTGGTGGAGAAGGGCAAATCTGTGGCAAGGGTGTCCCTGTAGGCAGCCTTGGACATGGTGCACTCTGCAGACTGATCCATGGCCTGAGTGGCAGCAGTGAGGAGAAGCTCATGGCTTGGGCCTACCTCATGAGGTTCAGAAGACACTGGAAGACTTTCCTTTTGAAGATACCTCACTCTTTTCTGAGCTGGCTCACTTTAAGCTGCTCACCCCAAAGGACTTGGGAGCCACCTGGAAGTCCTAGGCATGTATACACTGACTTCCTCCAGGAAGCATTATAAGCTCCAGCAGACGACTCACTTCTTCCAAGCACCTGCTTGACAGCACTAGATGACTGGCTGGTCAGAGGCCCAACATATGCCCGGGGAGTCCGATGTAAAGTTAAAACAGTCAGCATTCCAGGACTTAGGTCTACCAATAAATGTGCAAAAAACTATTTTATCTCTGGTTCAAAGAATCATTGAAGCTATCCCTGACTCAGTCCAAGCCAGAGCATGGTTCCAAGCAATATGGATGCTAATACAGAGAGTCTCAGAAATCACTCCCTCACCACAACAAGAAACTGCTTGAAGTTCCTGAGCCACATTGCATCATGCATCTACATGCTACAGCATGTGAGGCTTCACCTCAGACCTCTCCAAGCATGGCTGGTGTGACAGGCTGCTCCCCAAATCCGGTCTGGTGTGCTGCTATGACCCCTCAAACCCTGCTCCTGAACCCCAATTTACCCCGCCCCACTGGGTGACCACTCACTCCTGAGTCAGTCCACACCAGCCACCAGTGTGTAATTGGTCCCAGGCAGTGGGTGTAAATCCACTATCCACACAGGCGTTGGTCTCCAAGTGAGCACCTTCAGCCCCAGATCCCACACCGGGAGTCACTGTCTTACAGGTATTGGGACTCATTCCCAATCACCTTAGTCTCAAATCCGTCCACTTAATAAAGAAGTGGATTATGCCCAGCCTTCCACATCCACACCCTCTAAAGATCACACAGCTTTAGATAAAACAAATACTAGTTTATTGATCAGAGTACGATTTCAAGTGAGAACATGGCCAATCAAGACAGAATCATACTATAAATGAGTCAGGAGTGACCACTATCAAATAAAAGGTATAAACCACATACTAATCTAACATCTCTACCTAAATTGACCTCTTAGTTCAAGATTATGTGCAAGGTGTTTGGCTGTTTGATGTTTTACAGCCATTCTCTGCCTGTTCCCAGGCAGGGCCTTGCTTGAAGTTGGTTGCATGATGGTGTCTTCGAGGCCAAATCCTGCAGTTTCTCCTCCTCAAACAGTGTCTGTGTCCTTATTTTTACAAACTGCTGACAGCCCCTCCCCCTCTGCCCTGTTGTGTGATTCCCTTCACTTCTACCTGAACCAGGGAGGGCATTAGCATTCCCTTTGACTTGTAAATCTCCAGTCACTATGCTAGAGATAGTCCTGAGAGTCTGAACCCTGTAACATGCTTCACATCTGCACACACATGTTGCTGTAGGAAACATGGCACCATGGTAATGGAATGTGGTGTGAGCATTCACAAAGGAACCTGTTATAACGAATTTGGCATCAAATCACACAATTACTTTGCAAAATGGAACAACAAAGTTACACAGGTCATGCCCTAGGGGTGCACGGATGTGCATCCTGTCACAGCTGGCATCCATTTATTCACTAAGCCAACACCATTAGGACACAGCCATCACAGTTCTCCTGCTGGTGATTGCCTCTCTCTGTTGGTGGCTAGACTGCAGATGGTGTATGCAGGATTCCCATTCTCATGACCTCAACTGTAAGCATTTCTTGTCACAGACACTTCAGCAATGGGCTGGAGGAATCACTTGGGGTTGCTTAGGACTCTGAGCCTCTGGTCACTAGAAAAGCTCTCTCAGCAGATCAATGTCAGAGACTCAGGATGGTTCACCTGACTTCCAGGTATTCCAACCCCATGTGGCAGGTAAGTGCATATCAGTTCTTACGGACAACACAACAACGATGTTTCATATCAATGGGCAGGGTAGAGCATGCTCTGTGCCAGGAAGCACTCCACTTGTGGGAATTCTGCATAATCCACTCAACCCATCTCAAGGCCTCCTATCTGCCAGGGACACAGAACAAGCTAGCAGATCACCCAGCAGATCCTTCTCCATCCATCACAAATCATCTATCCCATCCAGACATGAAGAGAGACATCTGGCTGCTGGTGCTGTTAAGCCAGTCGTGGCCCTCCTGGCCATGTGGGTGGGCCCAGTCTCTTGTAGTTGTTTTCAAGATTGTGTTTCTCTGGCAAAAAAACCTCTCCTCATTCAAAGTGGGTGTACTTGTTTTCAATCCCCTCTGCCCTCCCTCTTTCTGGGCTGAGGTGATTTTCTTTTCCCAGAAAAGATGGGAGGCCTCCCCATCTCCAGCCAAGGTGCTACAGGCATTTAGCTAGCCCACTGCCATTGTTGTATTCTGTGGATGTGTGCTTGCAACACTGACTATTTACATACTGTTACAGGACACTGGCTACACACTATAGATCAGGCCCTAAGGTTCAATGAGTTCAGTAGGCACAACACTGGGAGACAAAGTGAAAGGTTAAAAACAAACAATTTTATTAAGATACAGACAAGAAAGAAAAGAAAGAGGAAAGCACCAATCTTACGCCCCTTCAGCAGACAGGAAATTCTGTCTGCTACTTTGTGGGAGTAAGGTACGTCCTTGGTCTGTAACAGCTCTGCTTTGCTTATATGCAGGGTTAATTTTTGGTCAGGGCAGATTAATGGCAACACCACCTACTAGCAGCTTATCACATCACAAAGTCTTCCGTTGGGTATTACACATGCTGCTGGAAGGCCACTCTGATAGTCTCCCTCCCCCTGAGCCGCGTGAAATACCTGGAGACTTGTTTCACATGTGTACATATACAGAATGCTTCAGGAAACATGATACTATAATAATAATGTAGAACCTGTTATGAGCTTCCATAAAGGATCCCTTGCATGGCATATTTGTCATCAAACCATGCAATTACATTGCAAAAGTAAATAGGATAATTAAACAGATCTTACCCTGGGGTGCACAGATGTGCATCCCATGACAGATCTCTTTGCAACAAAGCCCAACAGGAAGTGTCTCCAGTTCTGCTCCTACCTGGGTCACAGCCTGGGGTCACTCACAGACACTTTCCTCCTCCCCTTGGATGAGTCATCTTTTCTACACATTCCCTCCCTTTCTTCTCATACACAAGGTCTTGCTGAGGGCCAAAAGAGACAGTGCAGAGTCATCCTGATAACTCCAGCCTAGCTATGTCAGCACTGGTTCACCCTGCTTCTAGGCTTCTTGATTTGAATGCCAGTCCATCTACTGCCATTTCCGGACCTGATTTCTCAGGACCATGACCACATTCATCACCCAACCCTCAATTTCCTTCACTTCATAGCGCAGAAGCTCCATGGCTGAACCTAATGGAGCTGGCATATTTGGGTCCTGTCTGCAAGGTCGTTTTAAAGAGCAGAAAATCATTCACCAGAGTGACCTACCTGGCAAAGTAGAAAAAAACTCTCTATCTGGTATATGCAGAAAAGTATCTCATCTATACAGTCAACACTGCCATTCATTTTAGACTGTTTAGTTCATCTAAAACAGCAAGGGCTAACTGTGTCATTTATTACGGTCCATTTGGTCGCAATTTTGGCTTTCCACCCCTACACGAATGGTCATTCTGTTTTCTTGAACTCCATGTGCAGTCAGTTTCTTAAGCGCATTGAGAGATTATACCCAGGCCAGAGACACCAACCAACCCTGAGACCTCAACGTGGTGTTGGCAAGACTAACAGGACCTCCATTTGATCTCCGGGGAAACATGCTTGCTCCTCCACCTGTCATGGGAAGTGGCCTTCCTGGTAGCCATTACCTCTGCTCCAAAGGTCTCGGAGATCCAGGCCCTCATTTCAGAACTAGTTTATATGGTATACTTGAAGGACAAGGTTCAACTGCATCCACACCCAGCCTTCCTTACAAAGGTGACCTCCCAATTCCATAGTAATCAAGATATCTTCCTTCCTGTCTTTTACCCAAAACCATATGCCAGTGAAGAGGAACAGAGGCTCCAGAGACTGGACATTAGATGCACATTTGCCTTCCACATAGAAAGAACAAAATTATTTCAGTGATCTACTCAGCTATCCATAGCTATTGCAGGCAGGATTAAAGGTCTCCTGGTCTCAGCCCAGAGAATTTCATCATGGATCACTGCCTGTATCTGCTTGTATTATGACCTGGTGAAGGATCCTGCTCACCCTGCCATAACAGCCCATTCCACAAGGGCCCAAACGTCCTCGGCAGCTGTTGTGGCATGAGTCCCTAGCCAGGACAGTTGTAGAGTGGCAACGCGGTCTTCTGTTCACAGTTTTGTGTCTCACTATGCCATTGCCCAACAGGCTAGACGACAATGCTGGGTTTGGCTGAGTGGGATTACAATCAGCATGCCATTAAACTCTGAACCCTCCACCTGTGCAACTGCTTGGAAGTCACCTACATGAACTGGCCCTTGAAGAAGAAAAAATGGCTACTGACCTTCTGTAACTATTATTCTTTGACGCATGTTGCTCATGTCCATTCCAAGACCTGTCTACCCTTCTGTTGGAGTGTGCCAACAAGAAGGTACTGAGGGGTGGTGGATCCATGGTAACCTTTGTACCAACACCATGAGTGTGCATCTCCAGGGGACACCAGAGCTGACCCAATGGATACCACTGAGGGAAAACTTCCTGGTGGCGGGCTTGGAACGAGCACACACCTATGTTGGAATGGATATGAGCTACACATCTCGAAGAACAACAGTTACAGAAGGTTAGTAACTGTTTTTTCTGGTTTCCACTGCCCTTCAATCTGATCAAACCAAACACATATACACTTGAGATGTGTGCAGTACCACTAACTTGTGACTGGGGCATTTGCCTTTGAGTGCTTCTGCAATGATAATCCTAATACTTGTGTCTGTGATGCTCCTGAGGCTGGCTTTGTGCAGGGATGTTCTTCTGTTTTCTCTATAAAGATTAACAAAGGGCTTTGTCCTTAACTAAAGGAATAAAATAGCAATAACAGGAATTATGCTACTGTTATTCAAACCCAGTGGACCAAATATGAAAAAAAAAACAAAAAAAGGAAAAAAAAAACTTATAATTTTTGAACCTCCAATTTTGTTCCACTTGTAAAGTAAACTGTTAATTTAGATAACTAATGTCTTGCTTTGCAGTGTCAATTTGATTTGTTCCCATAGGTCAGGTAGGGAGATATTTGAATTTGATTCTCTGGGTCCATCATCAATTGTATCCATAAAACTGGGGTGCAAATGGAAGGTAGTTGCTATCTCTCAGATTTCTGAAGCTGTTTGAGGAGAATGTGCCATAATAGTGAACACAGACATGCATGGTGTAAGTATAGAGGGACTTCCTTATGCTCCCTGGAAGGAAGGGAGCGTATAATACAGCCTCCACTTTCTCTCTTCAGCTGTTTTACTGGCATTACTTCTCCATTTTCACTTCCCGGCATTATGAATAGCACAGATAACTCCGTGGAGAAACTAGCCCTATTTTCATTTCAGACACAGGATCTTCAGAAGTGAAGTGCAGAAGTCAGACAAGAAATACTCTCCCAACTAGAGAGATGTTGAGCACAGTACTCTGTATTGGTAGCTGTTTCCAAGAGCCCTGTGTGATGAAAAATGAAACTAGCAGGGGGGCTCTGGTCCTTGAACAAAAGTGTTCAAAAACCCATTAAGTCTCTTTTGCAGCTTTTACTGACAAATGACAGTGTTAAGCACAGGAGCAGTAAGTATAATCTCAGATGTCTGAAGGATGCAGTGCCTGCTCCAGATTTAAAAATAGCCCTGTTAACGACTAGCACATCCCTAGAAAGGCAGAAGGGCTGAGTCTGACCAGCATGCTAGAATTACAAATGAGAACATCCGTACCCACAAATAATTTACAAGCCAGGCTCTCTTGAAGGTAAATGAATCTTAGTGCTAAGCCTTTTATCAGCATCCATTTTACAGAAAAAAAATAGTGTTAATAAAAGATGCTGGCTTGATAGACCTGCAGGGTAAAATCTTCTGGTTTTCTACAGAACAGCTAGAGTTGAACAGCAGCAGCTAAAGCTTTCTCATATTGCCTGGCCCAATGTGATTCAGCCGTGAGGTGGAAGATGACTCTAGGAATCAGAGGGCAGCTGTGCCTCCATGTCCGTTCACTCCCTGGCTGGTTGGCTGAGCATGCTAACAAGGTGGCCGATTAAGATTTGCAAGATGCTTCTCCTGACCTCACGCTAGGCAAAACGGTCTTGAGGCATGTCATTAGATCCAACTACATAAGAATGGCCATATTGGGTCAGACCAATGGTCCATATACTCCAGTATCCTGTCTTCAGGTACTTCAGAGAGAATGAATAGAACAGGTAGTCATCAAGTGATCAGTTGAGAGATGTGGTTGCTAATTTATCTATTTGGAGATGCTCAGTCTGAGGGCTGGTCCATACCATATAGTTAGGTCGATGTAAAGCAGCTTATGTCAACCTAAGTATGTCAGTATTTACACTGTAGCCTTCCTTCTGCCAAGGTAAATGCCCTTCTACACCGACATCATAACTCCATCTCCACAAGAGGTGTAAGGCTTATGGTGCTCTGGTTAGGGTGACGCAGTGTCTGTGTAGACGCTGCTTCCCTTATATTGTCTGTTGGCAGTCTTATCAAGTTCATAGCAGGAGCCCTGAAATGGACAAGAAAGCTACACAACTAGTACTCAGATATCTCCTGCCCTCCTGGAAAGCTGCGTGTCTGGACCCCACTCCTTGCAGGGAGCTGGGGTGAAAAGTCCAGCTGCCACCTGCTCCCCACCAGGAGTGAGGAAGCCTTGTCTCCCACCAAGAAGTGGGATGGAGAGGGGGTAAAGAAGCCATGATAGCACAACGTTGCTCTCCAGGGCCAAGGAACCCTGGGCAGCTTCTCTGGGTCCCAGCAGGAATGGAGAGGCAGGAAGCCCTGACAGGTTCCTCCACTCCCACGAAGAATAGAGAGCAGAGGGAGGGGGTAGCCCAATGGGAGCCTCTGGGTAACTGGGCTCCCAGCAGAGAGCTGCCAGCAGAGCTGAGATACCAGGCTCTCAATGGACATGAAGCACAGCAGTAATTACTGCAGTGGCAGTAAGCCGACCTAATTTAGGTCGACTTATGTTTTTAGTGTAGACTACCCTGAGGAGTGTTTCTCTCTACTTTGTGAGATTTTTAGATCTGGTTCCACTGTATTTAAAAAGAATGCAGCTGGGGCCACCATAAGTTAAATATTTTGTGAAAAAATTACTGGTAAATGTTGTACCAAGTATATAATATTTTCTTGTTCTTAAACTTAATTAGCAAATTGAAATACCCAGTTTGCTAGTTAAACATACAGGCTATGTACCTATATGACCAGGGTTCTGATCCTCTTTTTAGTGAACCCCTTTGTGTTGATGAGTGAGAACTCTCCAAATTCATTTAACATTTTTAAATGAAATGTGTTTCAAACAAGAAAACACGGTGAGCTAAATTCAGACCACTTGTGAGCAGCCACAACTCCACTACTTGACCTGTTTATTTAGTTCAAAACTTTTTTAAAAGGTGTCTCACCAGCCTATAGAAAAACTACCTCTAGAACCCTTACTTTACTGTCCATCCATATGTCCATTAACTATGTCTTGTTTTGAATTTGCATGTTTGTAACTTGACTGTAACTTACCTTTTTTCTGAGATGAAACTAGGCATAAAAGGAGTCAACCTGAGAGTGCATCTTTTTTTCAATTACAATAATATATTTTTAAACTTATGTTATAACTTAATAAACAAACTATGTATGTTTAAAATTAGGTAAATATGTACTTATTCAATGGATCAAAATGTACCTATACAAAGGAAACAATTTACCATGTCAGCTCTGTTGAAGAAAGGTGTGTTATCTTACAGAAAGCCACTGTAAGGGTAGACGTCTACACTAGCAAGTTAGGTCGACTTAAGGAGGCTTAAATCGACCTAAACAAAGCTGTATCCACACTGGGTTTTTATTAAGTTGACGTAAGCCCTTCCTTAAATCGACTTACTAACACCTCCTCTGAGGTCGACTTAAGCTTTAAGTCAGCTTCTTAAGTCTACTTAAAGACGGTGTGGATGGGGATTAGTGCTAAGTCGACTTTATTAAGTCGACTTTAAGCCATTAAATCGACTTAACAAGGTTGACTTAAGTTGACTAAAAGTATTGCACTCTGTTAGGTCAATTTAACAAGGTCAACTTTAAGTCGACTTAAAGTCAACCTTGTTAAGTCGACTTAACAAAGTCAACTTAACTTTGCCAGTGTAGACATAGCCTAAGTGACATGACAGTTTAGGAAATAAGTAATACAAGATGTATGTTATTGAACATACCTCAGATGCATTTTGAGGCTTGAGGACCTCATCCTTCAGGCACCATTCTTGAACAGTGAATATACATTAAAATAAATAGACTGCACAGTGTATATTCTAAAAAGGGGGCATATAATTCACAATTAGCACAATGGTAAATAACATAGAAATATTAAGATCTCCTGACATCTTGTTTCAGAAAAGAAAATCTTATCTGCTCTTTTCCAGATGTTTTTACAGCAGCCAGCAGTGTCCTTGAGCTTTAGCAATATGCAGCAGCCAGATCCTCAGCCGCTACAGCAGAGGTCCGGGGTTATTTCTCAGCAGCAGCTTATCCCCAGTCCTCCACTTCAAGGGCAAATTGCATCTTCCCAAACAGCAAACCAGCAAATACTAAGAGAAGCAAATGTGATATCAAGCCAGGTAAACCTGTTATTTGAATACAATAAAATGACTGTGAATACGAGGCACCAAAGTCATTATTGCACAATCGTGGAAAACTCCATCAGGATTGTAAATAGAAATGTGTAGCCTTTTTTTTTTTTTTAAACTTTCTTTCTAAACAAAAGCTTCTTCCCACAGCTTTCAACTTGAGTGTAAGATCTGGCTTTTTTAGAGATCTATATTAGGAGCATTATGCAGCCAGCTTGTTTCTGTTTTAAAACTGAATGGGGGGGTGTGGAGAGGAGGAGGTGACCTATTTTTCTTTTAGTGTTCATAAAAGGTGCCAGGCTGACAATCCTGGAAACTGGCAGTATGGGCAACAGCAGAACAACCTTTCCTGCACCAAAAACGTGCCGTAACTTTGTGGTTTGCTGACTGCACCCACTCAGCCATGACCTGAGATCCTCAGAGCCTATTAATGGCCAATTGTGATGGTGTATTGTTGATGTGTGGGACTTGCCCATAAAGAACTGAACTGAGACCATTTTACAAAAGCAACAGACTCTAGCCCAGAGAAATAAAATCAAACTCTAATTATTAATAACTGTGATTCTGTGAGTATGCTCGGCATTGTTATTGACCTTCCTTATCGCACAGCTTTCTCTGCATTTCCGTTGTTCCTTCTTCAGCATAATCCCGGTGCACACACCTGCTTCTGTGAATCTGCTCCTGCAATGTGTTGAACATATTTACAAATTTACTTTCAAATCAGCCAGTTGTATCTCTTTAACCTCTATGGCCCTGTATTATAATAAGTCTATTGAAATAAATACTACCATGGGTTATAATAATAAAAAATCCTTTTGTACATAGTAGGGTTTATTCCCACAACAGGGCTTTGATGACAGTAATGTTTCCTTCTCATGGTGCCTTGGTATTGTCTTGGGGTTTTCTGGGTCTCCAGAACTGGTTCGTACAATTACAGGGCCTGCTTTGCTTTCCCAAGACTCTGATTTCAGAGTCAAGTGCTCTGAAAAGTATGTAAAATAAAACACAATGCAATAGTTGTAGTGCATATGTAGTGCAATGACATATTGCAGACTTTTAAAATGTATTACTTGTTCTGCGATGGCACCTGCGTGGTGCATACACATGATAATTAAGTGTATGCTTATGTCACATGATCACAGTTTGTGATTTTAAGTCTTTCTCCAAAAACTAGCAGTTAATTACTTACATTTCCTTATCTACCTTCACTGCTTTCCTGTCATTATTATGTACACTTGCATTCATTCCCCAGTCTGCCCCCCAGACATCCAGGAAAACAGTTGTATGTAGCACATCAGGACATGTCAGCCCTTCATTTCTCCTGTCCAAAATAGCTCTTTCTATCCTGAAGTCCAGTCAGATTATATCACATGGGCAGTTCCTGTGATATGCTTTAGATTTTGCTCATATATTCCCTGCCCTAATGAAAACTGACAATATTCATGTGTGTGTGTGTGTGTGTGTGTGTGTGTGTGTGTGTGTGTAATAAAATAAATATAGTATAGTATAGTAAAATAAATAAACTGTTTATTCCAGGGGCAGAAAGCACTGAGAAGTGCGCAAGTAATGCAGAACAGCAGTCACTCATGCAGCGGCTTACCTTCACAATTTAGCAATCCTGCTGTGCTCCCACAGGCTGTGCCCATGGCTCCATCTGCTGCAATAGCACAGGATAGCAGCCAGTGTCACTCTAGCCCAGATTTCAGCCATGACAGACAACTGAGGTAAATGATTTTTTAAGAAATTGATCAGTTCTGCTCCTCACAAAAAAGCTGTCCGTTTATCATTCTGCTACATGACAGGTGAGGAGTCTGAACACTAAGGCGGGGAAGGTATGTTAAAAAGTTAGGGAATAAAAGAACAGTGATGGTTTTCAACCTGTGGTCCTCAGACTCTTGGGGACCCTTAAACTATGTCTAAGATTTCCAAAGGGGTTCATACTCCATTCAAAATTTTTATGGGTCAGCAAATGAAAAAAGGCTGAAAACCACTGAACTAGAATGAACATTCCTATGGCTTGAAAGAAAAGAAACATTAAAAAAATCAATAGCCCATTTAGAACTAAGTTGTGAATTGGAATACACATTCATGCAGTAGAATAATGTTAATTTTTCTCTGTTCCATGTGGAAGACTATTGCTCAGCCAGCCTATTCAGCCAATGATGCCTGGTTCCTGTAATTCAAGACTCACATCAGAAATCAGTGGGGCTGGACACCACGCTAAGTATGTTACTTGTGAAAAATAGAGCACTGAAGTGAGAGAGCACTACCTTTGGGTGCGTCTACACTGGGAGCATAGGTCGACTTAAAGGGTGCGTCTACACTACAATTTCCTTAAGTCGACTTAAGCTTCTGCTTAAGTCGACTTAAGGAAATTTAAAGTCGACTTTATAAAACCTAGTATAAAGTCAACTTTACTGGCTAAGTCGACTTTATAAAGTCGACATAGCCAGTGTGGACACAGATTAGCCCTAAATCGACTTAAAGTTGACTTAAAGGGCTCCAGGGCTTCCCCACTGCCCTCCCTGCCAGGGTGGTTGGCACAGGCAGAGCCTGGAGTGCCCCCCCCCACAGGGCAGGACACAGCCTTGCCCACCCCGCTCCTATGCCCTGCCAGTGTCTCTGTCCTGCTCAGCCTCCATTGTACCCAGGTACAATGGGGCAAATGCTGAGCCCCCTGGCACTTGGCAAGGAGTGCCCCCCTGTGCCAGCATGGACCAGTCCCAGGTCCACCTAGCCCCTAGAAGTTGACTTAGGCATCCAGTGTGGACACTCTAAGTTGATTTGGCAGGGTCAAACTTAATTTTTAAGTGTAGACATGTTAAGTCGACTTAAATTGACAAGTGTAGACATAGCCAAGGACACTTAAGTCAACCTAAACTACTCAGCGTCCACACTGGGCTTTTATTAAGTCAACTTAAGGGCTTTCTTAAGTCAACTTAATAAAAGCCTAAGTCAACTTAATAACACATAGTTTTCGGTCGATTTAAGGCTTAAGTGGACACCCTAAGTCGACTGATTCCATAAATCGACTTATGGCGGGGGGACAAGGGAGCCCTGCATGACTCCCTGGCAGAAGGGACCCGTGCGTGGTTCCCTTCTTCCAGGGAGCCACGCATGGCTTGCTTGTCCTGGGGGGAGCCATGGCTCCCTTCTGCCAGGGAGCCCCGGCTCCCTTGTCCTGGTCAGTTCAAGTGAGAAATAGAATGTATTAGTGGGATTTCAACAAAGCTAACATAGGGACCCTTTCTTTGTTTCTCTCTCGCTCACTTAGTACTTATCCCAATGCTGAGTTTCTGATCCACCAAGAGAGGAAATATACTATATGAAATATACTATAATGTACCATATGAGTTCCTCTTCAGTATGGATCCACCTTGAATTGCTAGGGCCTGATTCTCCTCTCACTCTAGTCTGACATCAGAGATGCTCCTGATTTACACAGGTGAAAGAAGAACCAGACCCCCAGTGTCTCAGTGCTACATGAACCAAAAAGCTGCTAAATGAACCAAATTAATGGGTCATTCCTTCAAAACCAAAGGGGGAAATTGAGCTGTGCTCAATTTCTCAGTAACAATCTTGTTCCTGATCTTCTTCCCTTCCCACTCTCCCTCCTTTGTTCTGGAGGATTTATAACCTGTGTCAGTCCCTAATCCTGTAAAATGGCTCATAACTGAACTCTGTGTTAATAGGAGATGTCTCAGGAAACCCAAAGGCACTGCAAGATTTTACGCATATAATTCATTAGCTGCTATTCTTCCTTCTCAGTGAATAATTAAACAGTTCCCCAACATATTGCTCAGGAACCTGTGCATCTTGTTCAACGAGATCCTTGTCATTGAAGGTCCACTGAGACTATTTTAAGGAGAAGGATTTTAGCCTTATTATCCTGACAGAACATCTTCATTTTCAACCGTTTATTCTTGATTTTTTAAAAAATAGATATTCTCAAAACCAACGACTATTTCAAAGTTTGGATCTGCAAACTTCCAGCAGCAGTTCGCCTATAGTGCTGATGGGACAAGCAGTGTTACATCCAGGGTTTCCTACAACACAGGCTTCTCAGATATCATCTCTGCAACCTATGCAACTTCAGCAACATCAGCCACATTGCTACCTTCAGGTGGGCTGGGACAGAAAGGATAATATACATTTTGTATCTGTGCAGTAATATGCAAAGCAGTAAAGAACTTGCCATCTTTAGATGGCAGAACAAATGAGGTCTGATCATGCTCTTATCAAAGTCAATGGGAGTTTTGCCATAAACTTCATTGGGAACATGACTGGGCATGTATGCCATAGTTTTATGTAC
The DNA here is from genome assembly GCA_007922175.1 of Pelusios castaneus. NCBI lineage: Eukaryota > Metazoa > Chordata > Testudines > Pelomedusidae > Pelusios > Pelusios castaneus. The sequence goes on from ML685801.1 coordinate 6,759,260, forward strand.
TAAAGATCTTAAATTTTGCAAATATGGAAATTGAATCAGCCCCTGAAATGTTATGGGATTGTGAACCTTTCAAACACAACAACTACGCATTAAGGTAAGTCAAGATGGCTATGCCTACACTTGCTAAAATTAGTTCGAATTAGTTAGTTTGAACTAGCATGGCCACACTGGAATGTTAGTTTGAACTAAGCAAGCACTTGCTTAGTTCGAATTAGCGATCCTCATTCATTTCAATGGCCAGTTAATTCGAACTAAGAAATTAGTTCGAATTAACATGGCCACATTGGTTAATTCGAACTAGTTAGTTCAAATTAACCCCTTAGTTCGAATACCCTATTCAAACTTATTAGTTCAAATTAAGGAAGCCCTTATTCGAACTAACTAAAGCCTAGTGTAGCCATGGCTTTAATTAGTTCGAATTAAGCCTTCTTAATTCGAACTAACTTGCCAGTGTAGACATAGCCAATGTGTTTTGAAAAAATACCAATACTGTAACTTGGAAAATTAATATAACAATCCCAAGTGTATTTAAAGCACAGTTGCAGTTAGAAAATTGTCATCATGAAGTTATACTTTTGTCTCTCATTAATTCTGTTATCAAATTTGCTCAGTTTACAAGTCAAGAGATGATTTTTCTCACTGCCAATACCACAAATTTGAAAAGAGATCATAAAATCCAGGGTTGGTGGGTTTTGGGTGGTTTTTTAAAACTTTTATACCATTACACTCTGCATTAAAGTTTCTGAAGGTGGAACATAGATACAATGCTGTTGCTGATTTGGTAGCTGAAACAGAATCAAGCTACTATAGTTGTATTGCTGCTACAGGGCTAATAGGGTGCGTCTACACTGGCACCTTAGGTCGACCTAAGGACACTTAAGTCTACCTACAGAACTCTGCGTCCACACTGGGCGCTTGTTAAGTCAACTTAAGCGTTTCCTTACGTCGACTTAAAGCCAGTGTAGACTGGTATGTCTACACTACAGGCTCTGTTAGGTCAACTTAACAAGATTGACTTAAGTCCACTTTAAGTGTAGACGTGCCATTAAGTCGACTTAACAAGGTCGACTTTAAGTCAACTTAAAGTCGACCTTGTTAAGTCGACTTAACGGAGTCGACTTAAGTGTAGACATAGCCATAGGAATAAGAACTTGTGGCAGTAAAGTAAGAAAATATGACTGAAGGATTCACCAGAAGAAGATATGATGACTAGGAAGGTGTTTTTAATATAGTCACATTTTTATCCTAATAGTACATTAAGTAAAAAGGCAAAATTAAGCTTGGAAAAGGTTGAATTTCCATGCTGGTGTCATCAATTTGTTTGTCCCATATAATTTGACCAGTTTTAAAAGACGTTAAATAAGTGAGGCCAACTTTTATTCTCAGGTTCATCTCCTACTCGTCTCAAAAAAGTCAGACTGCTGCTTGAAGTGGTGTGACATTCCCCAGGGGGCAACCTGAACTGCTGTGTCCCCTTAGCTCTCAAGACTGGGAGGACGTTTGCACTGTTTTGCTAGTCAAGAAGAAACCTCTCCAGGCGCTGATCACTCCCAGCCACCAGCATGCAAAGTTGAACACACTGGTTTAGAGAAAACAGGTTTATTAACTAGAGAAAGATAAATGAACATGTTAACTAATTCCCCGACTTTACCAAGGCTAATAAGCGTGAAAGGTTTTTCTCACCCAAAAGCTTACAGCAGTCCCTACTAGCCGGAAAATCACCCCTCCCCCAGAAGCATCCTCTGTTCTATCAAGTGTTGTAGGTGCTGTGTGTAGAGATGAGTGGGGAGAGACAATGAGAAGGTCACTGCCTCTCTTTTTTGTACTCTGACCCTTTCTACTGGAAGAGTCTTTGCTGGGTCATGGACTCAGGCAGTTCCATGGTGTATGTGAGCTGCCAAGTGTCTTTCGGGTGAATTGTAAATTTGTTGCTGACAACTCCCCTGCTGGTGAATCTCTGAACTGGTTTATCTATCTTTCTCTCTAGTTAATAATTGAAATATTGAGAAACCTACAATTGGGATGACAACAGGGCTGGTGCATATTCATTATCCTTTGTTGGAATGACAAAACTGTTTATGAGCTTGTACAGTCCAGTGTGCAACTGAATGGTACACCCATCTGCGGGAAGAGAAGTGAACGCAGTTTTGCTTTGTATCTATTAATGGATGGCATTCATGTACTCAGCTGGGAGTGACTTTGCATGCTGGTGGCTGGGAATGGTGAGCACCTGGAGAGGTTTGTCATTCACTAGCAAATCACACCTTTTAGCGCCTTGCTGGCATGCCAGTGTGCTTTTGTTTTTGAGAAGCTAGTCTCAGGGTATACCCAGCGTCCTGTACTTCAGCATATTTCAGTAACAATCATATAGTAAAATCGCATAGATCCATATACAATGTTACACACATTTTAACAGGACTGTGATGTTCAGTAGATTGAGTTTTCAAATAATAATAATAGTTTTCAAATAATACCTGACAAGGCATACTTGGTACAAAATATATCATAACCATATAAAAGAAGTGAGCGTGGGTTACCGGGTATCACAAATGGTACGCTGAAAGGAGGGGAAAGGAGACAGAATGGAGTCTACAAGCCAAATTATGCACTCTGCTCGTGTCTGCAATTTCCGCTGAGTTGAGTGCAACACTGTGGAAATGGTTGTATATGAACAGGACCAGCCAAACCATATAGGTGAAATAAGCTGTCACCTAGGGCACCAGGCTTTAAGGGGCACCAAATTAAATAGAAGTGAATTTTTTTCTCTATTAAAAATATACTAATATGTTGTTCTTGACAGATGAGATGGAAGAACAAAGTATTAGAGTTATCTATATAACTAAACGAGAGTTGTATATATGCATGGCGGGGACGCAGCTGCGCGCGCATCACAGCTGTGCGCAACAACAGCTGAATTCCCGTCTTGCTGGCCGGGCTGGGGAGATTCAAATCTCCCGCCCTGAGCACGCTCACACAGAGCGTACTCAGGGCGGAGCGGCCTGACCCAGAAGCCGCTCTGCCGGCCGTCCCTCCACCTCTGAGCCTCCGGCCAGGTAAGGGGGCTGGGAAGGGGCTGGAGGGAGGCCTGGAGAGGGGTGGGGGGGACAAGGAGAGTGGCTGGGTTAGAGGGGTGGGGGAGACAAGGAGACTGGGTGG
>ML685801.1:6762815-6841974 GCA_007922175.1 Pelusios castaneus
GATTCTAACTTTCTTCTTTCATTGTAATCCCTATTTAAATAAATAAACAAACCACAATCTTTTGTTTTAAGCCTCTTTCCTCCTCAAGAGCCAAGGAACATGAATTGTGACAAATTGTCACTCTAAAAGAACCCGGTGATATGAACAAGCTAGTTAATTTATTCTTCAGGCTTATTCAACACATATTGAAGTCAATGGGAGTCTTCCTGTTAACCTCCAAGACACCTGACTTGGGCCTTGTAAAGCTTAATCCCAAACCCAAAGAGAAATCACTGGGAAAATTCCCACTGATTTCAAAAAACATGGGATTAAACCTGTATTGTAGACAGGAACTGATGGAAAAGCTACTTCTGTGCTATCAACCAGATCCTATTCCCATTAAAGTCAATTTTAGAATTCCCATTGACTTCAGTGATGTTGGATCAGGCCTTATTTATCTAAGCTAACCAATGCCAGGCACACAGCCTGTGGCATATTTAGCCTAAGAATAATTTTGCAAACTAATAATTTTGTAAAATACCCTTCACATTAAGAAACAAGAATTTGAATTTATTTGTGATAGTATCCAATCAGACAACTGGATTTTTTTTTTAATCTACAGGTGCAGACACCAAGTTCTTTACACAGTGAGCAACCAGATTCTTTGCTCCTGCCATCCTACTCACAACAGCAAGGAAGTATAGGATTCCATCATGTGCAGCAGCAGCCGCTGCCACTTGCTTCAAGAAGAACTAATAGCTTGTCAGAATCATCAAATCTACCCCAGCCATTATGATAGAGTCCCACACCAGCACAATCACTGGACATTTAGCTATAACCAATAGGCCTGTGGGGCAGGAGAGAAGAAATTACTTTGAACCTACAGTTTTGACTTTTGCACATGTATTCGTTTCAAAGCTTCATGGCAGTAGCAGACCACAGAATGCGGACTGCAGCAGACAATGCAACAGAAAAGGTATTGGATTCAGTCCACACTGTTTTGTGACAATATTATGTATCATTAGGCTGAGTAAAATAAACATGAACACTATCCTGTGCCAACTCCATTGTTGATTGCTGAACAGAAGGAGAAGATTCTTGTTGGTACATCCTTCTGAGAATGCTCTGATTCCTACAGACCGAGGACAGGCACATGAGGTACTTGACCTACACTGTTTCAGTTCATCTTCTGTGTATGAAAAGCACTGGGACAAAAATCTATAGAGGAGAGAACAAAGGATTATTTTTATTATGGTTATTATTATTATTGTTTTGCACAACTGCACAGAAGATATAATCAAGGCACTTTCTATAAAGAGAAGTTTGTTTCATTATTCTGGTGGTCAGACTAGAACATTTAATTAAACAGAAAATCTGGTCATAGTTGAACATCTTATACAGTCCATAGCCCTTGATTTGTGACCTGAAACTTAAAAGTATTAAGCAGTTTACGCCCCCTGCTCTTTTTGATCAAAAACAAAACAACACTAAACTATTTCTTGTTTACTTTGTGAATTGTGACTGCAAAGAAGAACTAAAAATATAAGCACAATCATGCAGCTGTATTGTTCCAGACTTCTACTAGCCTCTTTGATAATATAAAGTGGGTCCTGCAGAAATGAACAGCCCATTCACAGCTGTTCCTAGCAACAAGTATCTGAAGAATATGCACTGTGTTTTGGCCCATTCACTGGGGATGCTGCAAATTATTATCACATATCTTTTTCATGATAACATTTGAATTTTCCTTTCAAAATGCACTTTTCGCTTTTTTGTATGTCTTATGTTTCTAAAAAAAGATTTTATGTAATTGTAAAATAAAAAGTAGTGTATTGTACAGCTGTTGTTATAATGACCTATTTCTATATAAAATAAAATTATATGGAATTACGTGGAAATTATTTTGTATACAAAATATCAACTCATTTCACAAGTATACAGGTTTCTCTTGTGCTTTTTATTTATTTATTTTTGGGATTGGATATTTAGTAATAAATTAATGAATTAGTAACAATGCTGTGAAGGGAGCTGCTGTCTCATGCTATATGCATCCTCACATTATTTTTTTCTTTCCCTTTAATGCACATTTGTATTTGTTCTTGGGCACAAGAACATAGCTGAGAGGTATTACTACAGAATTTACATACATTCTCCTTCCAATGGATCTTTAACTTTTGTAATTCCGTTTAGACTTGCAACACTCACTGGCTATGTCTACACTTGTTGATTTAGCATGTCCACACTTAAATTTTAAGTCGACTTTGAGGGGACCCTACAAAATCGCCTAGAGCGTCCACACTGGACGCCTAGGTCGACTTGTAGAGGCTAGGTGGCCCTGGGACAGGTCCACGGTGGTGGTGGGGGGAGACACCCCTTGTCAAGTGCCAGGGGGTTCAGCCTTTGCCCCATTGTACCTTGGTACAATGGGGCAAAGGGTGACAGGGACCCTGGCAGGGCATAGGGGCAGGGCTCTGCCCTGCCCTTTGGAGGGGGCAGAGATGCTCAAATCCTCTATTACACTGCCGTCTGAGCACATCTATGTATGACTTCCCCTGCAGCCAATACAGAACTCTGTTCCATGCCCTCCCCAGACTCCCCAGACTAGTTCTTAATATATACAGCACTCTGATTTCATACAGAATCTGCCCAAACTGAGCCCAGCATCCTATAATTGTTTTCCTTTTTTGATTCCTGTCTGTCAGACCAGAAACCATGATAGGGTGGAAGTCTTTCCACCACTTTCTGTCTGGAACCAGTTTTGCATCTTAATTCATCTTTAGTCCTTTTTTTGTTCTACGTATGACTATCCAATGCATCCATAATCTTCCTGTGTTTCTAGTCTTTTGCACTCTGGTATGTATCACCATGTATGTGATTTCTGGATCCACTCTTGACACACGTCAAAACAATCACAGTCATCTTTCTTAAATCTTCTGTAACAGCATTATTTCTTGCTCTAGCCATTTTATTCTCACAATTTTTTTTTTATTTGCTCTAGCCTTGACACTCTCGGAATTCCCCTGAACCAATTCATTTCTGCAGTCAATAATGTTCATTAGCATCCTATAGCCAGAGGCAAAAAATCTGTTTATGAGAGGAAACAGTAATATTAGATTTCCAATTAGTTGTTATACAGTAATATGACATTCATGAGAATAAATTGGGGGAAATATCCGTCTCTTTTCAAACACTATTGATCTCACTTCTGCTGCACATCCTAGGCCCATTTTGAATTGTCACAGTCTATGCCAATTTTACTGATGTAGGGCTTTCACACTGCACTGGTTTATTATTGCAGGCATATTGCACTGGCTTATTGTTGTAAGGCCATAATGCAGTATGGACTGTTATTGTAGGTAGTCATGCTATTTGGGGTTAACATTGTAGGCCTAAACTAGGTTATTACCATAAGAACGCTATGCTGCATTGGGCTATTATTGTTGGGTCATCATGCTGCACTGTTTTATTATTCTAGTATTGTCATGCTGACATTATACAGCATGAAGCTGCGCTGTTAACTGTAGGACATCTAGGCTGTGTTGAGTTTATTACTATGGGTTGATTTATTGTACACAGCTGGGCTGAAATAAACCAGTCTATAGCAGGTAATCTGTGCTATTCTGGTAGTGTTGTAGTTTAGTGTTATTATTGTAGGGTTACTGGATAGTTATTGTTGGGTTACGGGGTTATTGCAAAAAAGGAGTCTTGGGACACTTTTAAAGACTAACCAATTTATTTATCACATGAGCTTTCATGGGGAAAAAATCCCACTTCGTCAGATGCTTGAAGATGGAGAATTTACAGAATGGGAGGAAAATAAGGCCTGTTGAAACTGTGCCCTGATCCTGATTTACACTCTCCTGCATTTATTTTCCTCCCATTCTGTAAATTCTCCATCTTCAAGCATCTGATGAAGTGGGATTTTTCCCCCATGAAAGCTCATGCAATAAATAAATTGGTTAGTCTTTAAAAGTGCCACCACTTTTGTTTTGCTGAACTAGACTGACATGTCTACCCCTTTGGGTTATTCCACTGTATTGTTACTGTAGGATTAGTGGGTCATTGGTTATTCCACTCTATTGTTACTGTAAAATCACTGGGTTACTGTAAAGTTACAGGGTTACTTCACTGGTTATTGTAGGATTACTGTTTATTCCCTTGTATTCTTACTGTAGAATTAGTGGACTATTATAGGGGTTATTCCACCGCATTGGTACTGTAGGACAGTGGTTTTCAAACTTTTTTCCTCAGGCCCCAGTTGAAAAAAAATCATGTATGCCCATGACCCAGCGACTACATCTTTGAGGAATGCATTCTAGTGTTTTAGCAGCAGCAGGGGGCCCCGCAACCCAGTACCTGAGTGTCTGCAACTCAGTATTGGGTCCTGACCCTAAGTTTGAAAACCACTGCTGAAGGATTACTGCCTTAAAGAGAAACAAGCAAGGAGTCCTGTCACACTTTTAAAGACTAACAAATCTATTTATCGCATGAGCTTTTGTGGGAGAAAAATCCCACTTCATCAGATGCTAGACTAACACGGCCCTTTGGGACATGCCTTATTGAGGGCTAGTCCATTGTATTGTTATTGTTGGATTCCTGGGTTATTGTAAAGCTGGGGTTAGGGCACTGAATTGTTACTGGAAAACAAACCGAGTCCTGGGGCACTTTTAAAGACTAACATTTATTTATCGCATAAGCTTTTATGGGAGATAGATCTGTTAGTCTTTAAAAGTGCCCCAGGACTGTTTGTTTCTCTGCCCTGGACTAATGTGGCCACTCTTTTGGAACTGGATTGCTACTGCAGGCCACTGGGTTGCTGGGTTACGAGTTGCACCAACTCCGACCTACACTGAAAGTCTCGGGGTGTTTTCCTGCAAGCCCATAGCGCGGCCCCTATCGCCCCGCGGGCAGCAGGGGAGACTCCCTTCCTTGCCATCAAAGCCAACTGCTCCGGGCTCCTACGGGCCGGGACAAATGCCAGCACACGACCTCCGCAGGGAGCGCCCTCCTCGCAGCCTCCCCCACTGGCTGTGGCTGCAGCTGTGCTGACGTACTGTCCGCGCGCTGGAGAGGAGCGACGAGCAGCCCCGGCCGGGTTAGGATGTGCGCGCAGCCGCGCCCCTCCCGGCAGCCACCGCGCTTTGGCCCCGAAGGCAGGTAAGACGAGGGAGGTCCTCTATTAGCCACAACAACACTGGGTCTCCACGCCTGACTCTCGCGCAGGCGCGGTCTCGCCTTTTACCCCACAACCCGGAAGTACTCCCCGTTCGCTTCTCCCACCCCCTCCCCGGCTGTTTTGTCCCACAATCCCTTTCGCGCGCCTTCTCCCTTCCTTTCCGACCTGCGCTGCCGGCAGGGTAAGTGGCTCGTCGTGGGGCCCGCCTGCCCATCCGACTCCATCCGCCCCCCGGAGCCCCGCCGAGCCCCGCTTCGCGCTCGGTCCGAGTGGCTAGGGGACTCCGCGCCCGGGGCACCGGGTATTGGCTGGCGCAGCTGAACGGAGACGGGCCCGGCCGGGCCAAGGAGAGATGTGGGGGAGGGGCGGGATGGGGCCCGGACCCAGGCCCGATAGAGGGGGCGAGGGGTGACCCAGGCCTTGTTCAGCCGCAGGAGGCATCTCTAGTGCTAAGATCTGCCCTGGGTCTTGTGGCAGGGCCGGGCAGTTTCGGGGGTGCCCCAAAAGCTGGGCCCAGGGAAAAGCCTGGTTCTGGGCTTGGGGATGTCCTACCGGCCTGTGGGGGGAAAGGGGTGCATAGGACCGCGGGGGTGAGTGATGGTGTAGCGTTGAAGCTGCATGTTTTGAAACCTGCAAGGCAGTGCTCTGGGAACGGCTGATTAAGCTGAACTAGACCGTGGAAACTGTAACGTCTGAGGGCTAAAGGGTTAGAGGTGCCTGGGTGGAAAGATCCATACGGAGTTAGACATGTGTCTGATTTTCAACGTTCCACAGATGGCTCCAGCAAAGAAAGGTGGCGAAAAGAAGAAGGGGCGATCTGCCATCAATGAGGTGGTGACTAGGGAATATACCATCAACATTCACAAACGGATCCATGGAGTGTGAGTGGGGTTTGGTTTGGTTTTTGCTCCATGCCTTGTTTGGCTAATGAGGTTCTCCTTACTTAGAATGACTGGTGTTTGGAAATGGTTCTGGTAAGCTTTCAAACTTGGTGGTGGTTGACTGTCATTAAAGATGCTTACTTCAGTGTGATGAGGTGTATTAGGCCTCAGTTCTGCATTGCTTTTGGACCTATCCAAATCCAACATCAAGGTCTGGGTGGTTATGGTTTCTGGAAAATGCAGTTCTCAGGAAGTTTTTCTTTATGTAACTTTTGCCAGATTTCATACTGATGCACCATATTAATACAGTTTGAGTGTCATTACCGATAGATATGAGTAGCTTCAGAACTGTGATATTAGGATACTGGTATCTGTGAACAGACCTAGTTAATTATTATATCTTGGTGAGCCACAAGTGTACTGCTCTCTGAGGGGAGGAAAATAGTGCTGTCTGTGAAGATTATTAAATGTGTAGCTAGGGTGTGTAAGGTGTATATGTATGCACTGGTAGAACTGAGCTGAATAAGATAATTCTTACTTTTACTATGTGTGTTCTGAGAATAGTATGAAACAATCCTTTTACAGCACAGTCTGAGAGAAGATTTGTAAAGGAACTCTTATTTTGTTTGGTGCTGGCTGTAGATGTATAGTTATGTTGAACTGGGAGATTGACTTTTTTTAACTTGGGTTTTATTGTAAGGAGCAGTAATAGGAAAATTTCAAGTGGATGAGAGTCAAGAGTTTCCAAAAAGTAGAAGACAATCGATAAATATCATTGCTTTTTCTACAGAAGGGACATACACTGTTTTTTCCTTCCATTAAGTCAGCTCCTTTTGTTCTTTCCACTTTCTGTTTCCATAAATCTATTTTACTTCTTTGAGACTTGGCTTTTTTTTTTCCTCTCGCAACCAGGAAGTACTGAGTCTGAAATACTGTTTGTGTCACCCTCTTGTTTAGTCTTGCCACCTTGCTCCTGACCTCTTTTTCCACTAACTTCTAGTGTTAGATGTTAATCTGTCAGTGATATTACCAATAGTGCTCTGATGTGTGCTGTGCTATCTTAGGTTAAAAATCACATCCAAAAAGCAGCTTGAAATAAGGTCTGGGAACCAGTTAGTACCACAGGCTTGTGGTAGTGAAATCTTTTTGAAATTGTATGTACACTGATCATCTGTATTCATTTAGAAATATTTATTACTGATTTTGAGAAAAGATTACGGTTAGGATAGTCCAACAAAATCTTTTGTTATATGCTTACGGAAAGACAGCCGGTTAGATCCATGGCAAATTTCCAGTGGTGGTGATATTTGTTGAAGAGTAGCTAAATTACTGTTTTCTCTTCCTTCCTAGGGGATTCAAGAAACGAGCACCCCGTGCTCTCAAGGAGATCCGTAAATTTGCAATGAAAGAGATGGGTACTCCTGATGTACGCATTGACACCAGATTGAACAAAGCAGTCTGGGCTAAAGGGATAAGGTACGTTCCAAGTGCGTTAGTCATGGGTGAGGGAAGAAGAATTTCACAAACTTTTGTGAGAATCTCTAAGTATCTCTCCTGCTTACCAATATTTGCTTTTCACTTGCAAATGTTTCCTTGCTGGTATTATAAGTGAGTGGAGGAGACCTGGGGGGCAAGGCCCAAATCCTCAGAGACTTAAGTGCCTAGAAAAATCACTGGGAATCATCAACCCTAGGTAAGGACTTAGACTCCCTATACCATGAATGGAGAGACAGAGAAAGGCACATGGAGTGGGATCCACACAAGCAGTGCCTTTTTTGTTTTTTAAAAAAAGTGCAGGTCCTCATAGCTTGATAGTAAATTTGAAAAATGCCTCTGTCACCCCTCTTCTTCCTGCACCACCCCTCTTCCATCAACACGTTCCTTTTCCTTGCTGACCCCACTACTCCCCGCCACTCCCGGGTTGGTCAGCAGGGCCAGCAGAAGGTGCCAATACTCTACCCCTGCGTAATGTCAAAAAAAAGCACTGCACACAAGCCAGTACAGAGCTGCCTAAATTGGTCAGTGAGAGATGCCTACGAGGGGATTATTGTGGTGAAATTCAGCAGCGGACGACAGGAGTTATGCAAGCTACACAGAGTAGTTTGCGTAACTTGCATGATCCATCTGATGGCAGCGAATTTGCTGCCATCAATGAAGACGTGCCCTGTGTCATCAAACCCTGCCATTTTCATGACTTAGGAACTTTCTCTGCAGGGCAGACTTATCTCTGTTTGTGATGCGCAGCTAAGAACCGTCTCTTCATGTAACAAAGAGGGGAGAGTAGCCTTTCTTTATAACCTTCAGCCTGGTGGGCAAAGTTCTTGCACATCTGTAAGAGATACCAGTTCAATTTCCCCTCATCCTGCTGAGGGAGGGTTTGAACAAGGGTTCCCCAACTCTCTGGTGAGTGCCTTCTCCAGTGGACTAAGCAGTAATCTACAGTAGGGCTCCCTTAGTCATTTATTCTACTTTCTAATTAAATATTAATTGGGGCACAGCGAGTGACTCTAGAAGGTGGTTTGATTTAAATAAATGACACTGTTTTGCATTTGTACTTCTTAGTTATTTTCCTAAAGAAAAGTTGATTCTCATTGATGGGTAACAATTGAAATACATTGACTTGCAACTAAATATAGTCTTTACACTAAATTTGGTGCTTCTTTTTATTAACCGGGTGACCATAGTGCATCTGTACCCATGCATTTAAGCAGTTACATAGTTTAATTTACATTTGTTCAGATTCTCAATTTTACTTTATTATGTTAAAAATTATCAATGATGCATTTCTTAATTTATTAGATGATTTTTACTTAATTTGTCAAGCTCTATTTAGATTGAAATTAATGCAATTTACATTAAATATGTAAGAACAAAGTTTAGCAATACATATTTTGCATTCAAGACTTCGATTTATTAAACAAAAAGTATCTAGTTAATAAATTGAACTGATTATAATCTGGTCACTCTGTCATACCCCGTTTTTATTCATAGTTTGGAAGAGGAAAACAAGCTTTCTTGCTTTTTCACTTCCAATTATGTTAACTTTTAAGGAGCTACTCACTGAGTTGACCTATACATAACTGTTTCAGTAGACAGAAATGAGGAAATACTTTCTCTGCTGAAGTGCTAAACTAGCTTTTTGACAGCAGTAGTAAGTGCAAACTGGTTCTAGGTGTTCAGTTCAGTGGTTCGATTTTCTTAAAACTTGGTAGCAAATATGTATCATTTTTTATATTTAAATAATTGCATACAAGTTTAGGACTTAACATAGGTTGTAAGTTTCTTATTTAATTTTAGAAAGATTTTTTTAAAAATATACCTGTTTTTAATTTTAAATTAAATCCAGGGATTTTTTCCATAGTTTTTTATCCACTGTGCTTGATGGTCCAATGGTAGGGCATTCATTTGAGAGATGAGAAACCCCTGTTCAGGAATTCTTTCCTCACCAGGGCTTGGAGGGAATTGAACTGTCTCCCCCACATCCCTACTATGCCAACATAATAAAATCATCTTAACGAGATGTATGGGCTTATGTTGTCTTATTTAGGGTGATGCAGGGTCATTGTAGACCCTTTCCCTTTCATCCACTGTGGAGCTGTAATTCTTGTCATTTTCACTGCCTCCCTGAAGAGATTGACAAGAAAGCCCCTGGAGATCCAGAAGCTGATCTCTGCTGCTGGGACAGGAACAGCTTGAGAACTCCTGACTCTGTTACCCAGTAGAGAGTGGGGCAGGGAAAAGCAACAGGCAGCTTCTCTGCCTACTCCCTGCTGGCAGCCAGGGTAGTCTTTCACAGCTCACCCATGAAATTGACTAGGCTGCCCCAGCTTCTCGGTCAGGGTTCAAGAAGCTGAGGCAGCTGGACCCCACACCTCAGGAGTGAGAAGCCCTGGGTGCCTTCCCCTGGCTCCCAATGGAGAATAGGGAGCAGGTGGTCAGGGGTTTCCATCAGTGAGCCGAGACACCAGGCTTTCAGCTTCTCATGCTGCCCTTCTTTGGATGGAGGAGCTCCTGATGAGAATGTATTCCACAACCCAAGGAGGGTAGTGTGTCCTCAGCCACCACAGTAGTTATATTAGGTCCACTTACTTTTCTAGTGTAGACAAGACTTAAGTCGTCTCTGCAGCCCTAGAGAGGAAACTGATAGATAAGAGGACCTGAGAGCACTACTTAGCACATCAGTCTGTTCATGGACTCAAATCTCTTCCTTCGAGCACTACCCTTATTCTTAGAGTAGATTCTCCTGGAAAAGTGTTTTCACAATCTTGAATTCTGTACTCAGGGCAGTAGCTATGTAAATTTTCCTCAAAAAGGACAGATCATTTGGTATCTCCTGTCCTCAACTGTGTTACATATGAAAATACTAAACAAGATCCACAGGGATACTAGCATGGAACTAGCTTTGAAGAACAGGTGGAAGTCTTACTACAGTTAATGTTGTCAAATTCCAAAGGGGTAGCCATGTTAGTCTATTGTAGAAAGACAAGAGAGTCCTGTGGCACTTTTAAAGACTAACAGATTTATTTATCGCATGAGCTTTTGTGGGAGAAAATCCCACTTCGTCAGACGCTTTCTCCAAAGTGTCTGACGAAGTGGGATTTTCTCCCACGAAAGCTCATGCGATAAATAAATCTGTTAGTCTTTAAAAGTGCCACAGGACTCTCTTGTCTTTCTACAGTTAATGTTGTATCTCCAGCTCACTGGCGCTTTATCCCTTCGTTACATGTCTTCAGATGCCCTATTTTTTTTTAAAAAAAAACACATTACTGCTATCGTGCGTCACGGACACGGCACTGGTGCCCATAAGTATCTAACTAGATCATGTTTTTATCCCTCAAACACACAAGTTTAGCTATTGACACTTCAGCAGTTAGGGCTAGAAAACAGTGCTTTTTTTACACTGTGTCTAAGATGAGATTTCAAACTCCCAGGGTGCATTAACGCTTAGAAAGTTTGTCTGCCCAGTATAGTGGGGACCCGTTAGCACGCGGTCATTGGGGGACATGCAATTATAACCGTGTGTTAAGCAAACTGCACATTAACAAGCCTCAACTGTATAAATGGGCAATGAAATTGTTAAAAAAATCTTACAAATAAAAACTGAACAGCCAATATCACACTTGACTAGTCCCTCTTTAACTATTGTAGGCTCATTTGTCTCCGTGAAAAGTGAATATTTTCCAAAAAAAAAATAGAATACTTAGTTTAATTTTATATAGCGCGTGCTATCTGACACCGCATGTTAATTTTTTTGGTTTGGGGGACATGGCCCTACCACATGTTAACGAGTCCCCACTGTATTACTGTTTGTCATACGGGAAATACTTGCAAAGCTATTTAGTGGCACACCAGTAACGGCTTGTTCCTCACAGCAGACTTAGCTACCCTTATTTCTAAATGTTTCCCATTTTTGTAGCTACTATCATTTAAGAAGCTTATGAAACGTGCTCTATCTGTGCTCAGGTAGTGATAGTGTAAACACACCTGCTCTGTGGGGGCTATAGGCAACTTGTTTTAGTCATTTTCTTGGCTGAGAGAGCTAGGGACTCGTTTTACATACCAGTGCCTAGGTGGGTTTAGGCTAATTTTGTTTGAGGGTTCTACTGTCTGCATTCCACTGAAACTCAAAGTGTTGATCTTAAATTCTACAGTGAGACTACAATTGCATTGAAAATGAAACTATATGAACTTGAGCAATATTTTCCTAATAGGAACGTTCCCTATCGCATCCGGGTACGTTTATCCAGAAAACGTAATGAGGATGAAGATTCACCCAACAAGCTATACACATTGGTTACCTATGTACCAGTCACCACTTTCAAAAGTAAGTTTTTATACTCTTCTCCAGCGCATGTTTTCTGAGCAGAACAGTGGAAGCTCTTCCGTGTATCTTCTTTATATGATGTTATAACTAAAAAATAGCAGTAGTTTGCTAGCTAGTTAAACTAGTTCTTGTCCAAGAGCTTTGCTCTTAAATGTCTGCTAGAGGAAGAGGGTGTCTGTTGCATACCTGTTACCTCAGCTGCTCTCAGACCCAGGTGCATTGTGATTTGCACATTACAGAACACTTGATTACCGTGGTAGATAGAAAAACCTCATAAATGTAAGTTAAGTTGTCCTTTAATAATGCCGTTATCTTTTTAATTAGCCAACTACGTCAGGGGTCAGCAACATTTAGCAAGGTGTGTGCCAAATTCTGCACTCTCTTCCGATGCTGGCTGTTGGGGCAGGCTCATTCACTTCAGGCAGGCACTTGGAGCCAGGACACGGGCATGCCATCTTTGGTACATGTGCTGCAGGTTGCTGACCCTGAACTAGGCTAATTAATAGCTATTAGCTAATGTGGTTAACTGGTAATTATCGCTTTGAGTAAATCCCATTAAGTGCATCTAAGATTTAAAGCAGATTAGCTTAGTCAGTGATATACTAATACAATTTTTTTCCTTTTTTCTTTTGCAGGTCTACAGACAGTAAATGTGGATGAAAACTAAATTGATTTTCAATACAATAAAGTTATAAAAGTGACATTTATTCTGACTAAGATACAGTACTCAATAAGGTATCTAAGAACTAACATGCAAATCCGTATTGGGGGGCTAGGCATTTGAAATTTTGCTTACTTTGTGGGGGTATTAGTTTTATCATCCTTGTTTTATAAAGGGGTTTTTTGTTTGTTTTTAAAAGGTATTGTTTACATTAGAAAATGCAGAATAGCAGCTTGTACTCCTCAAAATAAGAACAAGGGGAATACTGAGCTTAGAAGAAAATTCACAACAGAAAAGGGAAAAATATTTTTCACCCAATCTGTAGTTGAAGTGCTGCAGGAAGTTGTGGCGACTAAGAATCTTAGCAGGATTCAAAAAAGGATGGGATGATTTTAGGACTATCCATACTAAGTAGTGATAGAGTTTAAGCTGGCACGTGCGAAGTTGATCTACTGCAGCATGGAGGAGATTCTCTCGCATATGCCATCTGTCTCCTCAAACATTTGGTTCTAGCTCAGGGGTTCCCAAGCCATGGCCCACAGGGCTTTATAGAGTGGCCCATGTTCCCCTGCTGCTGGCTGGAAGCTGGGCTGCAGCCTCCCCCCATGCTGGACTCTCTCTAGGTGGGCAGTGGGGGCCCCTGCCCAGGTGAGGACCCGGTGGTGGTGCCCCATCCTGGTTCCTGAGTGGGGAAAGACACCTTGCGGGGGGGTGGGGGGGGTGGGGGGAGGCCTGGACCAGAGCTGGCCTTCAGTGAGCTCTGCGCTGGGACCAGTTCAGGTTAAGCAGGGCCTGACGCCGGTCCTGATACACCTGGGGGAAGTGGAGGAGGCTCACAGCTGCTCAGGGCTGGGCTTGTGAGAGACCGACAGGATGGTTTTTTTTTTTTTTTTTTTTTTTTTAAAGCCTTTTTGGCTCAAGGGCCACAAATATACTTTTTACAACCCTGAAGAGCCACCAGTCTATTTAATTAAAATTTAATTTGAATTTAATTAATTAAATTTTAATTAAATAGACTGGTGGGCCTTTCAGGGTTGTAAAAATTGTATTTGTGGCCCTTGAGCCAAAAAGGTTGGGAGCCACTGCTCTAGCCCATCCTGAATTACATGGGCCTTTGCTTCAGTGCTTTTAGAAAACTATGAAGAATAACTTGGGTGGGTGGGGCTGGAGGTTGCTCTCTGTATGCAGTGTAGTGAACAGAACTCCCACTTTGAAAAGTACTCTTCACAGAGGAGGGCTGGAGTGAGTGTCCTGCACCCACCTGAGGTATTCCTTTGGTGAAAAGTTGACGCGGTAACCCTAGGTTGAAGATACGTTATTAAATTCTAGTACAAAAGAATATTTAATTGAAAAGTGCATGTTTTCACAGAACATCAGAAGCACAGTTCATGTACACATAACGTATTAGCCAGACATACAAATCTGAGTACAATCAAAAATAGTTTCAATTACCAGCATTGAAACAAGTCTTCAGGATTAGTGCAAAAAGACCACCACATAAACGAACTGCAGACAGAAGGGTTTCCCCAATTCAAAAAAAAACAAGCTTTGTAACAAAACTTGAGCCAGCTTCTGCTCTCCCAACATGTAATGGGTCTGAAGTGTCTTCACACTGCAGCCAGATGTTTCCTTTTACATTCCAAACAAGAACACATTGAATAAAACAGTGGCACAAACGACACAGCTTGTAGCTTTTAACGCTCTCAAACTGAACACCACACTTTATCAAAACAGTCCTCTAACCAAAAGGCCTGTGGTGTATCTGCAATGCCCTCAGTTTCAGGTTTGCTACTCTGTACTTAGTTTCATCTGTTCAGCTAGCGACTGGTAGCTCATTCCATTTGTTTTGAGACTGTATTGATTTAGTTTTGCATTCTCAAGTTTTGATTTCAGCTCTAAAGGCTTTTCAAAGAAATTAACTAATGACTGTTCAGTCAAGAGTGATGCTAAAATTTGTTCAAAGGAGATAATCCAGTTCCCTTCTGGAACAGGTAAAGATTGAGTTTCTTTTTGAGTAGTCTTCACAGTGTCAGTAAAAACAGTCTCCTGGGCAGAGGCAGAGGCTTCAGGCTGTGGATCCTCAGGAAATTCATCTGATCCATTTCTTGAGCTGCTACTTTTTTGTCCCACTTCCCCAATTTGAAGTAGTAAAGTGGTCACAGTGGCAATCGCTTGATATAAATAGTTTTCCTCTGGATCTTCATGAAACATGCTGTACAAGGTTTTGCAGAATTGGATGAATTCTCTCTATTGGCAAGGGGAAAGAACAGGTTAAGTTACTGATCACATCATGTCACAGACACTGTACAACAACTTCCAACTCAATAGCCGTGTCAGTCTAGTTCAGCAAAACAAACGAGTCCTGGGGCACTTTTAAAGACTAACACATCTATTTATCGCATGAGCTTTCATGGGAGAAAAAATCCAACTTCAGACATTTTGAAAATGGGGAACTTAACAGCATGGGAGAAAAATAAATGCAGGGAAGTGCAAGTTATAGCTGTAAAAGTTTTGGCAGCAAGTATGAAGGTGATAAAGGATTTTAGAGGACTGTGTAGAAACCCTCATTCATACACTCATGCTACAAATTTTAGACTTTTAGCTGTTCAGTAAAATGCCCAAAGAAAGTTACCAGGTGGTACTCTGACCGTTAGTAATTGCCTAATTTAAAATGCCAGAGACTGGATTTCATACAAGCCCCCAATCCATATGCTAATAAAAGGCTGCGTTTCAAACTACCATCCATCTAAGGATGAGTTTCCCATGGTGGTTGGTCTAGGGAGGGAAATGAGGATCTTGCAGGACTGGGCAGTGTGTGAATAGCACTGGGACAAAGTGACACCTTCAGTCAAACCAAGACTGACAGTGCTGGACCTTGGTGGAAGCCCACACGCGTGATTGCTTGTCATTCGCTGTTTGTGGGTTTGGCCAGTAGAAAACGTTGATAGGACCTGGACCGAGCTATTTGTGCCACATTAGTGTATTGACTGCCAGTGGAGACAAATGGGCTCTCAGTTTAGGAGAGAGAGTTGCTGGCGGGGTGTTCTAGGGCCCCTGATCTTTTGGATTCATTTCAGCTGGTCAAAAACACTTCAAACTTGGGATCTAATAGAATGAATAATTTTAGGCTTGTGGTACCTGCCATTAGAAAGAACTGCACAGTTGCACTCAGACATTTTTATCTGCCTCCCTTACTTAAAATTCCATTCTCAGCATACAATACCTGGCTCATTTTTGGCATTTCTTTTTCAGTTTTAGCATCCTTCTCTTTGGCTAAATCTTTAAGCATCTGCTTTAGTTGCTTCTGGTAATCTACTGCATCACCTTCAGTGAGGAAAATACAAAACAGGCATTAGTTTCAAGTCCACTGCAACAAATTCAAACAAAACAGGAAATTGGAGAGGAGAAAAAAACCCAACTAAAAATGAACTTTAATAGCTCTATCGATGTATATAGTTATACTAACAGTTTTATAAATCTGAGCACACATACCCTTTGCTTTTCCAAATACGAGTGGCCTTGAAGTAGACAATAAAGGATTCTTTAGTGGTGACTGACTGTCTCTCTCATTTTCAGTAAGAGCTATCAAAAGAATCAAAAACAGATAGTTATTAATGTATCATTTCAAGGATTACTGACTGAGCTTTCTCACCTTTTAATTCTCTGAGCTCCACAAGAAAACTAGCATAATTTATGTTAGAGGTGATATTTACAGGTAACTTGTTTAAACATTGCCTAATTACATCAGAATGAAAATACAATTGTGTTAAAGCAACAAGCTCATTGCAGTGGAGAAGCACAACATGTTGTCAAGAGTAGCACATAACAAAAAGCTTCATTCGCTATATAAAATGTCACTCAAATTTTAGTCACCCAATCACCATGAGACTGGGGTTGCATCTCTGCAAAGTCAAACCAGTGCTGTCCACAGTAAATCTTTTCAATACAGAGCACCAACCACCTAGAATAACTCCTGCCTGTATGGAAAAAGTTCCAGAATTGATTGCAAAACATCTGTGTACAGTAGCTGTAAGCCACCGTGTTTACTGGAAGCTTCCCCAAAGTTTCAGTACTAACCTCTGATTTGCTTGGACTGGAATTTTAAAAATATTGTACCTGACTAGCACAAGTGCCTGTCCTGACAACTGAGGGCAGCCATGTACACGAAGTGCTGCGTCCCAAAGGGTGAGCATAGGGGCACTGGGAGAGGAAGGGAGGGGGATCTCTTCCCTTCAAATTTCTTACCAGGAGGGATGTGCAGCCTGTATAACAGGTTTATCTTTTCATTCATTTCTCCGTTGTACATAATATCTACAAGAGGAAAACAAGTAGTGCAACACGTTTACTTCCACTTAAAATAATCGAGTTCCTTTCAGCACAATGAAATGTTCGTCTATACATGCAGCCAGAGTATGAAAATGAAATATTTAAGCTGTGCCTGACCAGCCACTAGCAGTAAGTAGAAACCAGTGAAGTTTGATCTTGTGTACAGCCCTAGCGGTACTGACCTATGAAACATTATCTACAGTTTAGCGAGAATGCACAATAACCTAGCAGAGGCTATATATCATTACATCTAAACAAAACCATAACCTTGCCTGGGGGGGACCATCATTTTCCTCCTAACGCTTCCCACACACCACTACGGTACTGTCAGATAAGCATAGTAGAGCAGTCAGGTCTCCCCTATTTTATTTAACTAACCAATGGAAACAAGATACTAATGTCATTCACTCAAAATATACTGTGAAAGGTTTTTGAAGCTAATCGTAATCAGCTTGCATTACAAGTTACACAGTGGCTCAGCTCTGTATCAAAAATCAGTTCTGCTGCACGTTAAGTGAGGAGATCTATGTTTGAATACTGGATTTGACATCCCGCTACAGGTTAGGAGTTTGCAAATTTGGCCAGGTTAGATATTACTGCAGAGTTCTGAAGGGAGTCTAGTTTGTCCCAGGGGAAGTAATAATTTTGGTGATCCATGCACTGCCTCTGTACAGGAAAGAGGAGGCTGGCAGAGGCAAGCAAGGCCTCCAAAGCTAGAGCTGTGTGTGCTGAAATCCCCTACTATTCTGGCCTCTAGTTCCATAAAGACTAAATGGATTATGAAATACAAGCAATACTAGGCTGCTCTGTGGAAAAATCTAACATGGACAGAGAGAGGATTTTGAAAAGTCAGAACACAATCTTTACACAATTTTACCCATGATACAACTTCAGAAGCTTTTTCCTAACAAAAACTCCCCATGACTAAGAATTGTGAAGGCATTTTAATACGATTGTTCAAACTGGTCTTTAGTTTGCCTTTTAATTGTAATTACTTCAGATAATTGGAAGAAAGTGAAATCAGTACAGAAGAGAGATTAGAGGAAAAGATGTCCTCCTCTCCCTTTGGCATGCTAAATGAAGCCAGACCACCCTGCTGCTCCCCACCCGCTACCGGCCAGGCTAAGTGCCAGCTGGATTGTCGCAGAGACAGCTACCTAAACAGCTAGCAAATCCTTTGAATTCAACGAGACGGTCCATATTTTCATCCAGGAGGCGGAATGTCCTTTCAGCTAAAATGTCAGTGTGTTCCCCACACGTCCACGGAGACACAAGTTTATAAAGGTTAGTGAACTGCTGAGCATCTATTCTGTACTGCTCAGCATAAGGCCGACTTGGGTCATGTCGCTGAATTACTGGGCTCATCCACTGCCAGTAGCAGCTCATTAGATGTTCTCTCTGAGAGGAAGCAGAAGAAAACATTACATACATTTTCAAGACCAGTAACTGATACAGACAAACATCAAGGTATGCTGGACTTACGATACGATACGATACCAGACAGTTCTGAAGGAAAAAGATGAGAGTATGTGTCTCATCAGAAAAAGTCTCATGATTTCCAGTGGGTAATTAGTAGGTAACATTTTCAAAATTAGTAAGAGTTTTACAATATTTTCTTGCAATTGCCTAGAAATTATTGACGTAAGACAAGCAATACATAGATAAAGAGTCAGGTAAATATCACATCATTACCAGAAAAAGAACTGTTTCGAAGAGAATATCCAGAAGCCACAAAATTAAATTAGAAACAAGAGAAATTATTTGTAAAATAAAATGGCCAAAGCCCAGGAAATCGTAAGTGAATGGAAAGGACTTCAGGTACATTTTTTTTTTGCTGAGTGGTGACCAGTCTCTAAGAACATTAAGAATGCAAGACTAAGAAATTAAAGGGTGTTTTTTTGGTACTTTGGTTTTTTGTTGCACAGCTGTGAATTATTAAACCTGTATGCAGATTAAAGTTGCTAGAATACAACAGAACCTTATTTCACGCAGTCCTTTTATGTACTACAGGTTGGAGTAGGCATTCTGATTATCTTTTGCTCTTTTAAGTATCATGAGGTTATTCCTTGTTTTAAGCAGTGATATGAAGGCCTCAAGGCCCAATCCATGCCACACTCTTTAAATGGTTTGCTGTTTCTCTCTTTAGTATAAAGAGCAAGGTACAGTTTTAAGATCTTATTCAAATGACAGTAATTCCCTCTTCCTGCAGTTCTTTCACTGAAGGTCCAGCATAAGCTCAAACAATGGTCTGCAAATTAAATCTGTAACACTGCAGTTTTCTGTGTTCATCCTCCTCCTTTCCAAACACACCAACCTTAAACAAGTCATATAGTTCCTCTAAATCTTCAGGAAGAATGGAAACATCTGGGATGACAACTCTAAGCTTAAGGAAAAGAAGGAAAAAGCACAAGGATGAATAATAGCACTGGTATAGATGACATGGGGAAAAAAATACGCACTCTCACCATACTGTACTCTACACAGTGATAAAGGACAGCCAAGAACTGGAACATGTATGGTTCCATATTTCTAACCCTCCCCCTTTAATGTCCCTTTGGGGACATGATGAATTCAAGTGCAAAAAAGCACTGAGGCTAAAACCATGAGGTAACAGATCCCCTTAAACATGCCCTTTTTTAATTTAAAGCAAGCTTAATAGAGTAATTTTTTTTTAAAAAAAATCCTAAGCAATAGAAAATGCTGCTCACCACATTTTGTTTTGTTGTATCCTCGTGGCTTTGAAGAACACGAATCCTGTGTTTATAGCGCATATGCTCTATCTGTTCCACAGACTGGTCTCCAAATTTCTAGAATACAGGAATAGATATTTTAACTTTTCTGAAAATGTAAAAAGTGCTAAGTATTATTACTTCTAGAAAAATGAAAGTGTTTCAATATATTTAGTCCCTACTACATCTACCTAACTAGGTATTTATACTGCCCATGCCCATAATTGTGGAAACTGAGCATCCTTCAAAGGGCACGAATTACCAGAGGGTTAAGCTATCGATTTTTACATAAATACCACTGAGAAACAAGTATTTTAAAAGTTATCTGACTATAAAACCCAGTTTTATTTTACCTCATAGGAATCACGGATTAAGTCAGCTATTTCAGTCACTTGACAGGGTTCCTGGTCATCACTGAAAAAGGCCTGGTGATTCCCAATTGGTGGTAGAGGACTTTCCTCATTTTTAACATGGTCTAAAAACCTAAAGTGATACAAACACAGATTACTTCACTGTGTATTCTGTCATCAAAATATTAAATAAGCATGGCCTGCTGACTCAAACTTACTGGAAATATACAATTTTTTTTTTTGCTAAGTGTTCAAAATGCCTTGACTCTTACTTTCACTAACTGATCTATCCAATAACTAAAGGCAGACGCCACCCAAGGAAAAACGTTTCTGTCTCCATGAAGTCTGGGACAAGAAGTTCATCATGCTAGGAAAGAAGCTAATAGTGGCAGTAAATAGCATATTGGCACAGTCTCCTGCGTCTCTCAGTATTGCCAGGAATCGTCATAGGACATCCATTAGCCAAATTTCCTAATTTGTGGAGATCAGGCACTAATGGGACAGCAGCAGCAAGGCAGACTGAGTTAGACTCTGTAAAATGTTTTTTTTATTGCTGATAGCCACATTCCTTGCATTAGTTTTAAAGCAGAGCATTTTGAAAGTATTGTATCATTTTAAGTTCAGACAAAGAATACCTACTTGCTAAGAATCATCAAGGCATGCCCATCGTCCTTGCTATTACATAGTTCTACTGCATTGGCTTCAAGAACAGCCAAGCCTAACTGGAAAATGGCTTTGATTCCATCATAGAAGAAGCAGTCTACGACATTCACAGCACTTTCTAGAGGCATGATGCTGAGGAACAGGGTGAGGAACCATGAAAGGGAAATGGAAGCCAAAGTGGACAGATCTGTCATGTGTTCAGCCAGTTCTGGAAGTCGCTCTTTTATAAGCTCTTCAAATACTGATTGGTCTACCTGAGCACCTGTTAAGTCACGATAAAACAAGTGTTAGGCTGAGGCTAGAGGGTTCATTTAGATCTACAGGTCACTTCAAACGCATCAGCTGCCAAAGAAACAAAACAAAAGGTGAACCAGAGAGAGGTATGCACCCCTGAAGCAAGTAACCACATTATCCCCCAGTGATATCCCTCATCCCCACCCTGTGTCACGTCTATAATCCCTTATTTTAAAGTTCTTTTGTGCAAGGACTATGTTGTTTTCTGGGACATGCCTAGCACCCTTCTGGATGCTATAAAATAGCAGCAGCAGCAGCTGCTGCTTTGGGCTACAGATGACTTCCTAACTAAGAGCTAGCAAGAAGAAGTTTAAAAGCTGCTGACTGGTCAACCTGGGATTTAAGCAATAAAAATGAAGCAAAAGAACCCCTTTCTTCTGGTGTATGTACTCCAGCACTCAGCACACAAACTGAATGCAAAAAATGAGCAGGGGAACAACTCTGTTGAAGTGGGAAGTGTGAAATTGCTCTTGGAAGGAAGATTTTATTTGCTAAAAAGAAGAATGTTTAAAAAAAGTAATTTCCTGTTATTCCCTACTGCATGGGGTGTAGTATGGGTAAATACATTGAAGGTGCTCACACGTTACAATTTTCAACGCCATAAAAGTACCTAAGATAGACCTGGCTGGCCACTACCACAATGTGACCATTATTATAGAATCACACAAACTGGAAAGGACCATGAGACGTCATCGAGTCCAGTCCCATTATTAACATGGCCCTTTGTCAAATGTCTGTACAATGATATATGCATGTCTAATATTATCTTGCATCTTGTGTCTCAGGCATGAAATGCTCTCTCTGCTGCAGTTTGCCAACCTCTCTCTGCCTCCTCATTGAGATCCTTCCTAAAAATCCACTCTACCTCATTGCTGGAGAGAGTTCATTTCAACAAACAAAAACTTAATGGAACAGTCAAGTGTTTTGCTGATCTTACTGTCACCCCTCCCTTCCTCCTCTTTTTTCCCTTCCCTTTTTGTCTGTTTATGATCCTCAGGTAATGAATTATGTCTGAATTAGATGGTATGTGTTGTGAATGGGTGTCTTCTTATGACTTGATGTAGAAAGTGCTAAGAAAATGTCTGTGTCCAGTGCTTTTGGATTTGGGTTTGGTAACTGAAGCTCTGGGCTTCCTGGCAATACAATGCAATGCAAGATGTCTTCTGCATTTGGGCAGCAGCAGGTTTGAATGATGTGCATCCATGTGTCATCATGGAGATTTCTATAACTTGATTTTGAAACCAGGAATTTCATGGCAAGAACAACTTTCTAATAATCTCAAAGGTATCTAAGATGTAAGGAGAAACGGTTGTGTGAAATAACTGCAGAGGGAATGCAGAAAATGACTGGCAAGGAGAACTACTTTTTGTATATGGTAAACATCTTTAATCCAGGGCCCTGATCTCTCACATGTAATTTGCTACCATGGATTTCTTTACATGTATGAAGTCACACTGTCTCCACTAGTGCTCTTCGTTTGCACAAAGGTCAGAGTGCAGGATCATGACCTGAATGTGCTCCACTTGGAAAGATTATCTTTAAGTTACCAAGGAAAACTGACTTCTGGGAAGAGCTATTATCCCCATTTTACAGATGGGGAACTGAGGCACAGAGGGGCAAAGTGGCTTGACCAAGGTCACGCAGAACGGCTGTGACAGAGCCAAGAATTGAACCCAGGTCCTCTTGGTCTTAAAACACTGCATAAACAGAAGATAAAAGCCAAAGACAGGACATAACAGGTAGAGGAGACAAACTGGTCATGGTGGGAGAGAGAATGAAAAAAACAAAAATAAAATAAAATAAATGAGATATGCAAAATTCTTAACCAACCAAGAGCAGCATTCATGGCTTGCCATCTGCCTAGCATTATTAGGTTACAGTTGCCTGTAAGCATCACAGAAGAGGTCAGGTTGGAGGAAGTAGTTGGAGGAGGAGGTTGTGGCTTTATGAATTTTGCATGGAGGCATTTCCAATTTGTAAGGAGTAGCATGAAGAAAAGCACTTAGAATCATAGAAGATTATGGTTGGAAAGGACCTCTTGAGGTCATCTAGTCCAACCCCCTTCTCAAAGCAGGACCAACCCTAACTAAACTAAAACTTGTAGGAGAATCAAGTGATCAAGGCTGCCATCAGTGGAGGAGAATAGGAGGGAAAGGCATTCACAATAAAGATAACATGGCAGGTACACAAGGCAAGGCTAAATTGTCAAGAACTTCTGAAGGAAAGAACAAAAAGTGTGTCTGGTGTTGTCAAAGAGGGGAGCTAGGGGAGGGAGGGTCAGTGTGGCATAGTCAGGGCAATGATTTTAGCAGCTGCATTTTGGCTGGACATGTTCCAATCACACGCCAGAGAGATGTGAGCTTTCAGTTACCAAGGTCAGAGAGAGATTGCAGAATTTATGGGCTGAGATGATCAAAGCTTGGGAAGGAGTTTGGCAGCACAGGCTGAGAGGAAAGTTTGGATCTTGGAAATGGTGTACAGGAAGAAGCAATAACATTTAGACAAGGCCTGAATGTGATGGTCAGAAGAGAGGGCCAAATAAAAGAGGAAGTCACGATTACAAAATTGAGCAACAGGAAGAACAATAGTATTGGCTGATATGTTTGGTGGGGAAGAGCGGAGGAAGATCAGGAATTCCCCTTCAGCCATGTTAAGTGTTGGAGTACATCTTCAACGCAAAGTGAACTCAGGCTACCAGGACCTGGCTGTGAGCATCCAGGTTTTCCAGAGATTCCAAGACCAGAAGGGACCATTATGACCAACTAGTCTGTCCACCTGCACAACACAAGCCAGAGAGCTTCCTCAAAATAATTCCTCAAGATTATTTTTTAGAAAAATATTCAATTTTGATTTAAAAATTGTCAGTAATAGAGACTCCATCATGATCCTTGGTTAATTACTTTCACCATTAAAAATGTATACCTTATTTCCAGTCCAAATTTGTCTAGCTTTAATTTCCAGCCATTGGATTATGTTATACCTTTCTCTGCTAGACTGATAAACCCATTATTAAATATCTGTTCCCCAGGTAGATACTTATAGACTAATCAAGCTAGCCCTTAACTTTCTCTTTGTTAAGATAAACAGCTGGATCTCTCTGAGTCTATTGCTACGAGGCATGTTTCCTACTCCTTTTCTTATTCTCATGGCTCTTCTCTGAACCCTCTTCAATTTATTAAAATCTTTCTTGAATTGTAGCACCGCCCTGTTTATGCATCCCAGAGTTACGTTAGCTTTTTTGGCCACAGGATCACATTAGAAGTTGATTACCCATGGTAACCCCAAATCTTTTTCATAATCACTTTTATCAACCACATTTATAAATATCAAAAAAAGATATCAAGGTAGTTTGACAGGATCTATGTTCCATACGCTTCTGTTGATTTGTATTCATTACATTACCCTCTTTTAATTCTTTATCAATAGAGTGCTCTATTAACCATGCCCATTATTTTGCCTAGAATGGATGTCAGGCTGATAGGCCTATAATTAGCTGGGTCATCCCATTTGCCATTTTTTTAAAATTGGCACATTAGCTTTTCTTCCAGTCTCCTGGAACTTTCCCAGTCCTTCGAGACTTTTCAAAAATCAACATTAAGGTTCAGTGAGCTCCTCAGACAGCTCTACTTAAAACTCTTGTACAGCCTCGCTCCAGTCAGTCTGCCAGGGGTGTGTGTGTGAGAGAGAGAAATGGCAGCTGGCACGCAGCAAGGCAGCCTCCCAGGGCTACAGGCCTGGAGAGCTGCACACCGGGCTAGCCCGGAGCGCAGTGCTAGCTGCCCGCCCCCCCCCCCCCCGCCCCCCAGCAGAGCAAGTGCCGGCTCTGGCCTGCCCAGCCCCTGGGGATGGACCAGCAGGTCTAGGGGCAGAGTGCAGAGCCCCACCCTCCTCTGACTTCAGGGCCCTGCCCCATCCTAACAAAAACGCCAGAAGGGCAGGAATGCTCTCTGTGCTCCTTCCCTGCCGGTGCTGAGATCTCCGGATCATCAAAGAGGTTTTAGGGGCTGGAGCCTGGGGCCCCCTTTTGGCCGGGGCCCAGGGCTTACGCCCCTAAAGCCCCTTTGATAGTCCAGCCCTGCTCTTGTATGAGAGTTATCTGGACCTGCTAACTTTAGTAGCTTTTATTGAACAACCTTCAGAGATACTGGTGGTATAGAAATAGTGTTATCACCCTATGATGAGACTATATCATCTGTTTTTCCCCAAAATACAGAACAAAAATATATTCATTTACAGGGCTTTCTTTATCATGGTACTAAGGGGTACTGAGTACCAGCACCTTTTTTTCACAGTGATGGGCCACTGGCAGCCCCAGGTCCCTGGCCGAGTACCGGCACTCGAAACAAAGCATAACTCAAAGTAACTTCTAAAAGGATAGAAATTTCTCTAGCAATAGCAAAAGCCTCAATCTTTACTGATCAGCAAAGCAGCTCCTGCAAGAAACTTACAGACACAGGCATCCAGTCCTTGTTAGTAAGACTGCAAGCTGTGCAGCTGTTTTTTGTCTGCCTAAACAGGGCCAAATTCGCGCTCACTATATGATGTCCTCATTTCCAGCTTATGGTGGCTAAGCGCACAGGATGGCTGAGAGTTATGTCAAGTCCAGTTTTCTCATAAAAAGGTTTTGCTCGGACAGGAACCAAATTAGGGGCAACATCTGAGTAAAAGTCCAAGTTAACTCTGCAGTGAAGACAAGCCATTAGTTGATGACTGGAATTCACAAGGAAATGTTAGAAAGATAAGTTGAAATTTTAGTTTGGATAGAAGGAGGTAGGTCTAGAGTTGAGAGATAGACTTGTGCATCATCAGCAACAAAATGGTAGTGAAAGGCATGTTTGCACTTGAGGTTTTGACTGATGGGATACAACACTGCCTAATCACCAGCTCAGAATGCAACATTGCCACTGTACAAATGGTATCAACTACCACATCATTAAACTTTTTACTAGCTGACCCTAGAGCGATACTCCTCTAACTTAAACTAACTACCTGCCCTTACCACTAGTGATCAGGGGGATACAATGGCAGTTGTGTAGCTAAGCACTAAGACATAAAAATGAGTAAAACTCATCATAAAGCAAATATTCTCCATTGAAAAATAGTTAGAGAAAGACAGGTGAGTGTAAACAACTGACTAGTTTGTTTTAATACATGCCTAGATTTAGTACAGAGACAACAGAGTCCTGGGGATTTTCTCCCACGAAAGCTCATGCGATAAATAAATCTGTTAGTCTTTAAAAGTGCCACAGGACTCTGTTATCTTTCTACAATAGACTAACACGGCTACCCCTTTAGATTTAGTATATAATGGGTCATTCTATCTGCAGCTGAGTATGGTGCATGCAGCTACATCTTTTCACCCAAGCAACTTAAAATGCACCTTTCTGAAAGTTTAGCCTGCTGTGTCTTAAAGGTAGAAGAACTAGATACACCCGGCACGACACTCCATAGGACATAAAATGCAAAAGGGCTGGAAGCTGCCACTTCCCAACATTGCATCTCCTACTCCATATATTCTTAAGTCTGAGAAAAAGACGGGGGCTGAGGTCAGTTCTTTTTCCAGGTGCTTTGAGATACACGCCTTCTGACATCACAGGCATGCCAGACAATATACCATTACATATTCTTCCATACGCCATCTAAAGAGCTGGGTAGGCAATGCAGTAACATTGAAAACTTCCCAGTAACAAAGATTAGAAAGGAGCTAGCCTGTTTTTAACTAAACCCGTGGAAGGTTTAGCACATCAGGTATACATGGAGCATCTGATCAGTAAAAGAAAACAACTGCAAAGGAACAATGAACATAGTAATGTTTTTACTAGTCTTCAAATATTTCAGACAGACTCAGTGAAATCTGTAAGGAATAAGCAACAAAGCTCCACACATTACACAAGTGTGAACAGTGCCTCAGATGTCAATTCACACCCAGTATATTCTGGACACTTGGAAACAGGCTCAGAATTGCAAGTTCTTCTTCATGCTGGTGCCCTCCAGTATTTGACCCCTCGTTCCCAGTGCAATATTTCAATGAAAGAGTGGAAGACCCACAAGCTTACCTATCACTCGGTGATTAAAGTAATCTGGCAGCATCCTCTCACACACGGCAACCAGCAGCCAAAAAGCTTCCTCTTCTTTGGCATACAACAGCAAGACAGAGGTCAAAATATTCATAGACTTATGAGGTCAGAGAAGAAAATGGGATTTATTAGTCACAAAACCACCCTTTTCTCCAAAAATTAACATAGGGCTGCTTTTTAAAAAAAAATAAAATAATAACTTTTCATATAGAACAGCCATCAATTTGGCAGGAAGAAGGCCTTCCACCCCTGAACTCCCCCAGTCTGATAGCTTTACCACAAAACACTGCACCCTTTACTGTGGACAGATAAACTTGGGCGGGGGGGGGGGGGGGGGAGTAATTACATGACTGCAATCCAGAAAAGACTTTAAACCACAGGGGATTTGCAAATTCATACATGCCTCTCTTTATAAGGGCAGCATGAATCAATTGTGCAGAACACAGCATTCTATTTGTCAGGATGCAAAATGGTTAACCAAATGGGCAAGGCATGGATTTTCTGCCTCTACACATGAGTCTGCATGGACGATACAGGAGCTGGCTCATGGGTCTAGGTCTAGAGATACACTATTCCCCTGGTCAGAACTCAGGAGGCCAGAGGGAATTGGACACATTACCACAGCCAAGAGCCTGTAATTACACTGCACTGGTGCTATGCACTTACCACCAAACCAGGAAGAGGATTTCAGTTCACCAACCCCAAGTGCAGGTCCCCTATGTGAAGTTCATCTACGTAGTTTACTTTGCTCACTCTCTGAGCAGTGCATGAGAAAACTCGCATTCAGCACTAATGAGAGTAGTGGGAACTTATTTTGGACTAGCCATGAAAATTCGGAACATACCCGGGGAACAAGGCTGAGTCAGAAAGTGCCATTTTTACATCCTCCTTATTCAGCGTAAAACCACGCAACATTTACATGTTTTTTTCACAACAAGCGCAGCAAAGCAAAGCACGTTATTTATAATAAAACCATTCCAAAACACACTGAGGGGATAACAAGCTGAGAAAGCAGAGAATTCCTACAGAAAGAGAGAATTAATCCACTTTTCCACATGCTAATAATTCTTCACCTGGCAGTATCCTATTTTGGGGTTCCTGTGGGCATACGCTGTGAGAACTCTCCTCAGGGCAGCTATCCCAGTTTCGTTCTGGAAGGCAGGGTGCTCAGGCAATGAGCGATGCAGGTCACGTTCTATCTCCTCTGTTGCCATGCAACACTTGCCCATTGATGCCTCCACTAAATTCCCATAGTAACCAGGATGGGAGGCAAGATCAGTCACAGCATCTGAAGGCAGTAGTAAGAAGAAAATATGAGAAGTTAAGAGGATGTCATTAAGTGAATTATCTGTCAGAAGAACAAGTGTGAAGGGGTTGTTTTCCCCAAAGTCTATGAAATTACTTGCGTTTAGTAAATCCCTGAACCTATAAATCTCTAGCAGAGATTTTCCCAAAGTGCAATGTTTGCATAGAAAATGAAATAGCTATTATTAAAGCCTCCATCAGACAGTAGAAGAAAAGCCAGCTTGGTATTAACTTCATACTGTGAAACAGGCCTCGACAAAATTGGCTCCCAGCTAGATGCCAGCAGTTTTATTTTTTGGTCGCCAGAGGGCACTCCTCCGTTGCATTTCCACTGGGGAGCTAGGAGCCAGGGTACAAACCATGGTCACCATGGCAACCCGGCACCTGGGTTTTGTCAAGCCCTGCTATGAAACATCCCCCATTAAATGCATTCAATACTGAATGTAATGTCCCAAGAGAAAAAACTCCAAAAATAATAGGATTTAATCCTTGCACATGTTTAAGGTGTCTGTAACTGGACTGGACAGAGTGGAGAAGACACTGTAGGGAACAACCCTGCTCTGACAGAGTAATGAATGAAATTACTCGGTAAGTCTTTTCCAGATATAGTTTCTAAGATTTGTGCCAATGTTCTGTGAGAAGCAGCAGCTCTGCAAACCTACAGATGCTGAAATTTCACAATAGTTTGGTTTAGCTAAGATTAAACCAATATGCATATTACAATCTAATTGTTGCCTTCAGGAGGACATTATTTCACCACGACAAAATGGCTTTTTTTATGCTATGTGTTGACAAAATCGCCATTATTTAACTATTTTTGCACACCACTGAACAGCTATGAGGCACACAATAAAAAGCTCTTATTTTTCTAGGTAGGTATTAATACAGGGACTATCCCTATAATTTCTGAGCACCTCTACTACCTCCCCTTCCAGCAGAAAATGTGATGGGATTATGTGCCAAAAAACGTCAGCTGAAGTTTTCCTTTGCTTTGCAGAAGAACAATCCTTCTTGCCTAACTGCAAAGGTAGCTGCATTCAGCTCTGGTTCCTTGCTATATCCAAGGTGTATTACAGTGTTCTCACCTGAAAAGAGGAGCCAGAGTTTGCCTCGTAAAGATTCTGGGATTCCCATTGCAACAAGTTTTCTTATCTTCTCTGTGCGAAACATACATACAGTTCTGCCATATTCTGCTAAATGGTCATTCCACAGCCTCTCTTTTATTTGTTCCCTGGACTGAAAATCAAGAGGATACCTTTTAAAATAAGCAGTGTGATTTTCAAGGTCTAATACACAGAAAATATTAAATACCCCAGATTTTCCCCTTTCATAAGGATTTCTTTTGGACAATGCGGAAACAGACATGGGAGATGTGCTTTAGAGGGCAAAGCATGCCCCATTCTTGCCCTTGGGGAAGAACCTATTCAGTCCCCCAATACAAGGGAAGAGCCACCCTGGGAAAGACAATGAGAGACCCTCTATGTACAGCCCAGCTCCCTCATGATTTCTCTCACTACTAAGCTGCCAGAGGTCACAACTGCTTCTCAGAAGGCGCTTGCAGCAACTCTGCATTCATCAGGGGCAGCAGAGCCCCTCTTCCCACACTCATGAACTGGATGGAAGGCCGCTTTTGAGAGACCTACAGCCACGGTTTCCACAGGCGTGAAAGACTAGTTCTTGTGGCTGTTATGGGAACAGTGAACAACTATAATTATTCTAAAGATCACAAAGGAAAAAGGGAAACAACTTATCTGACACAACAGTAGCAATGACATTGCCAAGCTCCCCAAATCACTGGCGGGGGGACGACTGAGGGCTCCACAGGCCCAGGAAGCCAGTTTTGTTTTGTCTTTTTTTTAAAAAGAGCTGCACTGCTATCATGAACGCTCTGCTCAGTCTGCTAGATCATCGCAATTCTGATAAGAGCCCACTGCTGAGACACAGTATTAACAACAGAGCCTGATAAAGGGTAACGAGGCAGGTAGGATCCAATACCCCCTCTCTATCATAATATCAGTTTTAAAAATTAACAAAGGTAACGCTTTTGTGATCATGACAGCAGGTGAAAAGGAGTGCTGTCAGACACCAGTTTTTATTTATTGTGAAAGGGGAGGTAAATAAATATTTTGGGGCTGGGATGAGAGAAGAGCCAGACAAGTAAGGAGAATGAACAAGCAAACAAAGTCGCATACAACAGATTACGCTCCAACACACTTCCCTGACTATATAGTTCACTTAAAAAAAAAAAAATAATAAAGCAAGCATTTGGCTATACAAATGACCATAGTTATTTCTAAGACTTGTTTTTAAAAGGCACCGTACAATTGCACCCTAGCTGTACATACCATTCTGAAATCAAAACTTTCACTTCCAGACTCACGAAAGGCCGACTTCAGTGCCTCTGCATTTAACACGTGACTGTTCTCCTTTTCACCGTCACTCTTGTCTTCGCTGTGGGAAGCCTCTAGCCCCAAATCCCGGGATTCGCAGTCGCTGAACACACACGTCGAATGAAACAAGAGAGAGTTCTTGCAGCAGAGAATTGGAAAAAAAAAAATTTTTTTTTTTGAAAGAGTTGCAAATTATGTCCTAAAGTTAAATACTGAAATCCATAGTTGGTCACCTAATTAACAGTGGCCTAATTAGTAGTTTTGATGAGCACTTGAAATCACTACCTAAAGTCAACAGGAGCTGTAGGTGCTCAGCAATTCTAGATCAGGTCTCCATTGCCATATCCCCTCATATATATTTTTTTTTTTTAGGAGGGAGCAAAAAGTGTTTCTCTATTCTTTTTTTATGGACAAGTTAGCTAGTCGCCTTGACAACTCTTGCATAGCCTGTAATTAGCGGGAACACTCCCAGGTTTTTATAAGCTGCCTCCGTCGTAGCCAGAGCTCGAGGACAAACACATACACATTACCCTGCACCTCCTGGGGCTGAATTCCAAGTGGGATTATTGAACAGACAGAAGGAGGTTAGCTCTGGTGAGGCCCTAGGAGGCTGGCATGGGATTTGGTAACAGAAAAGTAGCCTGTGACAGGTCAGTTATCACAACAAATAATTGGTGACTTTCTCGAGTACCAGGAACAATTACTTAATTATATGAGGGGGCAGGGAAGGAGGTCTGATATTTTAAACAGAGTGAGAATTACTTTAAGGAAAAGACTAGTTTTTCATGCATGGAACAGGAAATGTACAAGGAGCACAAAGCGAGCCACCAAAGCGATTGGGATGCGGAGGGATAACACAGGAATGTGGAGAAGTCTAAGGCCCCTGATGTGAGGGGAGGGGAGGGAAGTTCTTCACAGTCATACTTCTCAGTGGGGAGACTGCCCCCTAGTGACATGAAGAGATGGGTGGAAATGCTACTTCCTGAAGACATTGGGTTCCTGAGAACTGACTCCCATATTAAAATTGCCTATCATTTTCAAGGATATCATAATATGCCATGGTCTGCCTTGCCCTCCGGCTGGAGATTCCTAGAGTCCCAAATTTTTCTCCCAAGACTCTGCCTGGGAAACCTTTTGAAATATAGGCAGCTATGTTCTCACTTCAGCAAGTACTTATTATCTGTCACTATTCTGTGTCACTGTAGGACTACAAGATTTCTTAGCTTCACAGTTACATATGGGGCATTTTTGGTCCTGTACAAAGAATAAAGTGCCCTGATGGTTTACATGATAAAACAGAAAAGGATTTCCTGCAGATTAGTTACAAAGATACTGTACCAAACACAGGTAATTAGCATATAGTTTATAAACACCATAGCTTGTCACTTCAACTCATCAAAAGTTACTAGTATATTGTAAATCACAGAATCATAGAAATGCAGAAGTGGTTGACATCTTGATAGATCACCTAGTCCAGTTCCCTGCACCGAGGCAGAACTAAGTGCAATATTATCTAGCTCATCCCTGAGATGTGTTTGTCTAACCTGTTCTTAAAAATCTCCAACAGAGAGATTCCATAAACCTCACTAGGTAATTTGTTACCGTACTTAATTGCCCTGAAACTTAGAAATTTTTTCCAAATGTCTAACCTAAATCTCCCTTATTACATTTTAAGCCCATTACTTCTTGTCCTGTCCTCATTAATTAAGGAGAACCATTTATCATCCTCCTGTTTATAACAAATTTTATGTATTTGAAGATTTATGTCCCCTCTCAGTCCATACTTCTCCAAACAGAACCAATTTTTTCAATCTTTCTTCATAGGTCAGATTTTCTGGACCTTTAATTATTTTTGTTGCTCTCCTCTGGACTTTCTCCAATTTGTCCACACCTTGCCCAAAGTGTGGTGCCCAGGATTGGACACTACACTACAGCTGAGGCCTCGTCAGCGCTGTGCAGAGTGGAAGAATTACTCCTCATGTCTTCCTTTCAACACCCCTGCTAATACATCCCAGAATGCTGGTCATTTTTTTTTTTGAAACAGTGTCACATTGTTGATTCATATTTAGCTGGTGATCCTCTATAACCCTCATATCCTTCTCTGCAGAACTCCTTCCTACGCAGGCATTTCCCATTTATGCCACTGATTATTCCTTCCTAAATGCAAGACTTTGCATTTGTCTGTTTATAACTTCATCCTACATATTTGAGACCATTTCTCCAGTTGTCAAGGTCATTTTGAATTCCAATCACGTCTTTAACCACGGGGCTTCTGACCAAATTTCTGTTCTATTTATAATTTTAAGCGGTGCAGAACAAAGTACAAGTAGCAAAGTATCTCGATCATTATTCAGTCTGAAACAGATCAAAAGTTTAGTACCGTTTCTTTTCTTTCCAAGCAGTTACCGTGTACTGGGTTGCTGCTGTTGACTTCTTTTAGTCTCAGAAGCAAGTTCTCCACCAAGCTATCCCTGTCCTTCAATTCAATGAACTGAAAGGCCATCTTGCTCCTTATACTAATAATGATGGGATTGGGAAGGAGACTGGTGTCCTCCATCTTCTCTACACTAATCACCTATTCCAAAAACATTACAGAAAACATATTATTCACCATATTCAAAGAAACTTTCTGAAACACTGCACGTGCATTGAAATGTGAATAACGGGCTCTCTTTCTCTGCACACAGATTTTAATTACAACTATTCAGATTGTCTTAATGGTCAGATAAATCCTAGTGATCAAGATTGATTACATTTTCTTTACTTTAGATAGATGAGCTTACCCCTTTCAGTCTAAAGTTTTTCCAGAGTAACTTGTGATTCTGAGTGCTCACCTTACAACACCGTAAAGAGGCTTGATTTTCAGAAATCTGAGTACCAATCTTCTGACCATGAAGGCGTCTGAAACTGGGCACTCAAAATCACTACACTGTTTTTGAAACGCTTGGCAACCTAACTATGGTTTTGCCGACATTTAAAACAAGTTGTGGAAAGCGATCAACATAACCAAATGCTTGAGGAAACAACAGCCCTGAATTAAGGTTTTACCCTGTGCCCAGAACCATTTCCGATAGTTAGGAAACTAAAAAGCTGTTGTCACCGATTATGTACGTGACACCACTTATTTGTTGTTTGAAAGTTTTCACACCCTGTGTCACTACCAGTCAGGGTATCATTGATACTGCCTGCAGAACCCCCTACTTTCCCTCCGCTCTACAGGACAATCCACTGCTGATCACCAGTCACTTGTGTGTAGAATCCCCCACAGACTTGATGAGGGAAGACTGTGGGTACATCCACACTGATTCTGCTGCATCGAGCTTCATGGATTGACACAGTGGGATCAATTGAGTGGCCAGTGGAGACCCACTCAATCAATCCTGGAAGAGCTCTCCATTTGACACAGTAACTCAACCCCTGGAAAAGAGTAATGTTGCATCAACCGGAGATCATTTCTTGTCGGCGCAGCATAGCGAAGATGCCACTGTAAGGGAGTGTTAAGTAAATTAATGGGAGATATGCATTCTCTTCGACACAGCTTGCCTATCTCCTGTTGACCCAGCGTGTCAGTGTAGGTCTGTCACTGTGTGTGAAATGTATCTATTCTCCTGTACTGCAACATGGGAGGGAAATATGCCAATATATCTTATCTGCATGTGTGTTCAACACCCAAAGCAATGGAGCCCCAATCCTTGAAACACTTGAGTGCTATCATTGTAAAATAAAATAAATAAAACGACAATCCCTCTTTCCATACTTCCGCTTTGGTACTTTCCCAGTTCTCATCTCCTCCTTCTACTGAGAGGATGAGGAAAAATTGAGTCACAGTTACTGTTAACAGCAATCATTCCTTGGATAGATGAATACCTTGTTTTGTAAGATATCTTTCTGTTACATTATACTGTATACTGCTTTGAGAACTGTCTTGCCTCACCCAACTGTTTTATAGGAATTCATCGGCTAACAAAAACCAGAATAAAATGTTTTGCACCTCTCTGCCACACATGTACATCTTCTTTTCACTCAAAACAACTGTTTTTCAGCTATGTTAATTGACGGCAGAGGTTTGCATCAGCAAAACACAGACACAGTGTAAAACTAAAATAAAATGGCAGATTCTACCTCTCTAAGTGGGATGAGAACAGTGCAGCATCCATCTTCTTTGCTGGCAAAACAGATATAGCTGTCTGAAGTATACATCCTTCCTGCTGTGTGACAGCGATTAAACGGAGTCCAGAGAGAACAGTCAGCAACTTCATGTAGCTTCTCCTTCCCCGGCAGTCTGAAGAAGGCCCGAAAGAACTCCTTCTGTGCTCTGGCTTCAAGATCCCTTGTAAACAGGAGAGGGGAACCGAAGGAGGAAATCAAAGATCTTGAAAACTAACACCTGAACTTCTTTTCCAAATGCAACATTAAAAAAGAAATAACAATCATTCAGAATAAGAAATGTAGAGTACAACTGCTACACACAGAAATCCTGATAACCTTTTATTATTCATTTATACATAAAGGTGGTAATTTTTAAGCAGAAAGAACTTAGAACTAGATCACTTTTGAAAAGTAACCTAAAACCAATATTACTACCTGTTAAGAAACACACACAAATTCCTATGTCCAGTGTGCCACGGTGTTTTGTACCAGAAAGGTAAAAGTGCACTGACGGTACGGAGGGGAAGGAGAATGGGGAAAGGATGTAACAGCTGGAACTTGCCATTCAGGGAAGCGGTTTTGGTTTCAGGCACCCAGAAGGCAACCAAAGGTTTCCAGTACATTCTCTTCCTTCCATCCCTTTCTATTCTCTTTATGGTGAATGAGTTTTTCCAACAAATCTCAGTTAAGGGGGGAAAAAAAGGCTTGTCTTTGTTCCACGGAAACAAGGGAAAATGAGGGCTGACTTATGGAGTGTGGTGTTCCCCACTGCCCTGTTACAGCAAGCCAAATAATGGCAAGCTAATAAACTGTTTCTTCAGGTTACTTTGGAATAAAGGCTGTAACATAGAATCCTCTGTTTTAATTAATTAATTAATTAATGGTAAGCTAATAAACTCTTCAGGTTACTTTGGAATAAAGGTTGTAACACAGAATCCTCTTTCTGTTTCAATTAATAACAACTTCCCTTTTTATTGGTTGTTTGACTGTAGAAAAAAGGAAGCCCTGTGACGTGAGGTGGCAGAACTGGGAACAAGTTGGAAAGGGGGAAAGGAAGATTTGCAGCTAATAAACAATAAAAGAGACCAAATGGACCTGCCCAGTCTTTAGTTATCCAACAAAAACAGACAAAAGGGCTCCAACTTTATTAAAAAGAGAAGCATTCTTTACAAAGCAAGACGAAAGCTTTCTTGAGATGTAAATTTCCAGAGCAAAAGAAAAATCAGACAAGTGCAGGCAAGTACATGCAAAGATCTGCTATTGTGACTAAGCTGGATCAGGACATGCCTCTATTACCTCACTGCAAAAATATTTTCCACTTCTGCACAACACAGCTGAGTGTTAATGATAACATCTACCCTCCGTTTTCTACAAGGTTGTTTCTCCAGTTATTGTGCTGAGAAGGTAAGTTCCCTCTTTATGCTATCAGTTCTTCTGCTTTGGGAACTGTTGCATTAAAGCATATTATAGCAAAGCGACAGCTCTGCTGTGTTTACAGCTGAGAGTTGCTTCCTGTTTAAAAGATGACCATTCTAAGTGCTCTGTGATGACTCAGACCATCTTGAAACTTGCTGTGCCTCATGGAGATGAAAGAGAGGGTTAGTGGTCCAAATCTGGGGTCATTTGTGCAAAGAGTGCCCGGGGTTACAATCTCCCTAGAAATCCAACATTTTATAAAATCACCTGGTTGCTACCTATTTTCCAAACCCTTAGGGCTCAAACCATTACACTACTCCTCCTCAGACTGATCTCAGCCACCTAACACATGGCATCCACTGCCTTGAAGGAAATACACTGAAGGATAAATCCAGATCAGCACGTGCCAAACCAATGTGCCTAAAAGGCTGACGTGCATGTGTAGCAAGGTTAGAGGTCAGAGGGTTTGCAGGCATATTAATCACAATCACTGGGTGGTTCAGGGTGACCAGTCTGGGGTCCCTCCCCCCAAGCTGCACCCATGCAGTGTGAGTTCAAGCCCTACCAAGAGGTGGCTGTCAGAGAATGTGTCTTCGGCACATTCCTCACCCTCAACTTGCATACAGCAGCACTTTCTCCTTGAAGGTTTGCCCAAGACCATTACTTGGGGAAGAGGTCACCAAGCACTAAAACCAAATAAATAAATCATCGTCTTAGGTCTAGTTCACAGGCCTTAGAGCTATTATTTCAGGCCACTTAAATCTCATTCAGCTGCCACTGACATATTGGCTATGTCTACACTGGCAAGTTAGTTCGAATTAAGGAGGCTTAATTTGAACTAACTAAAGCCATGGCTACACTAGGCTTTCATTAGTTCGAATTAAGGGCTTCCTTAATTCAAACTAATAAGTTCGAATAGGGCTTCAGAAGTAAGGGGTTAATTCGAACTGACTAGTTCAAATTAACCAACGTGGCCATGTTAATTTGAACTAATTTCTTAGTTCGAATTAACCGGCCATTGAAATGAATGGGGATCGCTAATTCGAACTAACTTTCCAGTGTGGCCATGCTAGTTCGAATTAAGCTAGTTCGAACTAACTAACTAAAATTAGTTCCAATTAGTTAGTAAACATAGCCATTGAGATCAGTGAGCCACTTCACGACTCTCGGAGCCTCCTGATGCTGATGGAGGTATAGAGCCTCTTCCCCATAAACTCAGCCCAGCTTTGGGGT
Organism: Pelusios castaneus; assembly: GCA_007922175.1. Taxonomy (NCBI): domain Eukaryota; kingdom Metazoa; phylum Chordata; order Testudines; family Pelomedusidae; genus Pelusios; species Pelusios castaneus. The sequence goes on from ML685801.1 coordinate 6,800,269, forward strand.
AGGGACTCAGCATCTCCACTTTCCTTGCCTCTCCCTACCTCCAACTGATACACACTGTCTTCACAGCCCTGCCACATTCCGGGTCAGGGGGAAGTGAAGGCAAGGTCTCAGGCCAGGTCTACATTACAGTTAGGTCAACTTAAGGCAACTTACATCAGTGTCTACACTACAGCCTTCTCCCCCTACTACACCACCATCAAAACTGCACCTCCACGAGAAGCACAGGGCTTATGCTGGTGTAGTTAGTATGACGCAGGGTCTATATAAACACTGTGTTACTGACAGCGGCTGTTAGCTCCTTTGTCAATTTCATGACAAGAAAGCTGGCAGTTACAGCCCAGCTGTCCCTGTGGCCCCCACACCTCTTGAGAGCTGGTGGCTGGACCCCACTCCTGGCTGGGAATGTTGGCTACCTTGTCAATTTCATTGCCCCATGCTGGTGCCATCAAATTGACACGGCTGCCCAGCATCCAGCTGGGAGGAGGCCGGGTGGGACAGGGAGGGGAGAGAGGCAGAAGTCCAAGGTGACGTCCCCCTGCTCCTGTCAGGGAATGGGGAGCCAAGGGATAGGGACAGCCCTTCGGGAGTCCCGGAGTCTGTGGGACAGCTACGCTCCCAGCAGGGAGCTGCCAATGGACCTCCCACACTGCCCCTTAGCTCTATTATTTTAAAATGAGAACATTTATACTTGTTTCCTTTTAAGGTTCCTCCCTCCACCCGCCTCCACCTGGCTGGATGACTATTATTGTGGAAGGAGGACAGCAATTCATAGCTAGCAAAGTAACAACACTGTTTGTTTCAGCCAGAACAGGTCTTAACATATCTTAAAACCGTATTTTGCCACAATCCCCTAACTCATTAGCCTCACCTCTCTTTGAGCTAACAAAATATACGTGAAAACCTATATACATTCACACCATAAGTTCTTTCCTTCTGGCGTGACAAGCATTGCGGCGCCGCATAAACGTTTCTTAGGAGGAAGAAAATGGAACATTAGGGCAGGTCTACATTAAGAGGTTAAATTGACCTCGCTACGTTGCTCAGGAAAAATCCATATACCTGTGCAACATAACAACCCTAAGGCCCAGTACAGACAGCATTAGGTCAAAGAAAGAACTGTAGCCACTGCCTCTCAGGGAGCTGGATTAACTACAGTAGCAAGAGAACCTTTCCCATCACTGTCGTGAGTGTCTACACCAGTGATACTCAGATTGTGGATCTCAAGCCCAAATGTACCTCTTTAAGTTCTTTGCAGCACATGATATTAAAACACTACGTGATTTAACTCCTCGCCAATCTAAGTTATTAACCAACCAAGAGGCTCTATATAACTCATCAGTAGAGCCCTGTGCGGATACAAAAATGTGGATCCGCATATGATAAGTGTCAGCCTGTATCCGATCCGGGATCAGCATACCGGGTTTTATATCCATCCGCCCTGTCCTGCCCCGCAGGAGCTCCTGCTCTGACTACAGGAGTGGAACCTCTGTCTGGCTGCCCCAGCTTTGCTGAGCTGAGGCTGGGGGGAGAAGTAAGTTGCCAGCAGCTCCATGCAGTTCAGAGCATCCCAGGCCCTGATCTCAACAACTTTTATTCCGCCTGTGGTAGGGAAGCTGGAACTGCTGAGATCACTCGGCTATTCAGTGTCAGTTGCCAGTCATCTGATTGGGTGGCCGGCAGTGAGGGAAGGGGTGGAGGGTAGCTGCCCATCACCAGCTAGTTGGTGGAGGGTGGAGACTGGACATTGGGGCTCCTAGAGTCAGAGGCGGGATTAGCAGGTAAACTGAGCTCCCGTGAGTGACAGTCTCTGATTGGCTGGCAGACCATAAGCAGAGCTGAGCTAGGATTGGCTGGAGCACTTCCTTTGTTCCCTGCTGTGCTGTTTAACATTGCTCACTGATTTCCGCAGCTGTGGCAGAATCTCCAATCCGCAACAATGGATCTGTGGATAACCGCATCCACATCCACGGATGCAGATACCTGACGATCTGAAGCGGATATCCATGGATCTGCAGGGTTCTACTAATCAGGAGGTTCTATATAACTAAATATTTCTCCTCTCATACTGCATAAATATGAATATACAGCACTACAGTAAATGAAACAATGAATTCACACAACTGTGGCTTTTTTGGATAATGTTCATCACCAATTTGGCTCCTGAACTACTGAGGTCTGGGTATTACTGGTCTACATGGAAGCTGTATAGTATATTGCAGCGCTGCAATGATGCCAATGTAGCAGTCTGAGTATGGACATAGCCTTCGACTCCTGTCATTAGGAAAGAATGCCAAATCCTAACATCTCTGGAAGTGACTATTTGAATGACTCATGATGAAGCAAGCAAGATCAGACAGCAGCACCAGAGGAGACCACACCTTATCCACTACTGCCCTAAAAAAAAAAATGTGGTGAGAAAGAGGTCAGCTTTGAGGGGTCTGGAAAAGACTGAGAATAAGTGGAAGCACAAGAATGAAATACAATCAGTACTCGTGTAACTGTGGGCTGGGGTGAAAATTTACATTAAAAGATTCAAAAGCGGAACAGAAGAGCTGAATGCAGCTACCCAAAAAGAAATGCTATGCATTTCTTCTTCTCAGCAATCGCATGCCCTCAAACATATCCAACACAACTATAGCATGTAAAATATCTATGACAGTTAAGAAAGGTACCTTTAAAGTTAGTTCTTGAAAAACAGGAAAGCTAATCCTTCAAATGCAATACAGTAAGGACTGAGCTCAGATCAGCTGTAAATTTGTCAGTAATAAAAATGATATTACGCCGGTTGACAAGTTGAAATGACTCAGCTATGGTGGTGGACTCCATGGGCTGTGCTAAAATAAGGACACTGCCACTTTACAGAGGAGTGTGAACAGTGTTTGACAAATTAAGATAAACTCCCTATTTTAAAGAACTTGCCTTCTAGGTTATCTTACTTACCCTTCCAAATTAAAAAAAAAAAAAAAGGGGGGGGGGGGGGGGGGAGGAGAACCAAAGATTCCATTCGTAGTTTCCAGATCCCTCCAGCATAGAAACACGAGTGCAATGAACCAATGTGCTTGGGTCAGCTAAGCACAAGCAACTCCTCCTTTCTTCCTGGGACTGGCAATTCCATATTTACGAATCATTGGGCGACCAACACAGCTAGCATTCTTTTCATATGCACCAGTGACAGCGTATGATGACAGTTAAGAAAAATAGTCCCCAAAGGAAAACGTTTTTACCTCGTTTTCCAGAACAATCAGCAGACTACTCCCCCTCCCCGCCCTTTTTAGCATGGGCTCCCAACTTGCACCTTGTTGGATTCTAGGATTATCGAGTCTAGGATTATCTTTATTTCCTGCGCAGTGTCTAATAAGATTGATCTATGACCACCTGTATGTGACCTAGAGGTTACCTTTAACAAAGCTTTTACTTAAAGGAAATAATACGCATATGGCTGATGAAACAATTCCTGGACAGTATTTCAATGCTTCAGTCTTTCAAATGTGTTTTCAACTTTAAAACCAACAAGGGTCATCTTGGGAGGATCTCATCTTTGTTGACTTACTGCCTTTCCATATTCAAAGAACTAAAATAACACACAGCTACAGAATAAAACATATAAATGACAATGCGCTCTTGGTAGGTAGCTAGATGACTTCCTACTTTTAGAGAAAGGTTCCTCACTATTTTTCCTTCCATGGGGTGAGTAGTACTTAACACGTATAAACTGGGAAGAGTTGGTAGAAGTTTGTCACTTTACTACTAGAACACCCTGATATTCTGAGCCTCCCTCTCAGAAGCAGTCACATGGATGAAAGAACAGTTGTGAAGCAAGCTATTTCATCGATCAGTTTCCATTCAGTTTTGCAACTGGCTTAACAATTAAAAGAACTTTTTTGCTTTAAATATTTTGCTTCAAGTTCCATGGCTAGGTATTCCGTCATTACACAACAAGAAAAAGGATTTAAGCCAGTTACAGCCCAAGAAATTATTATCCTCTTCAAATCTTACTAGAACCACATGCACCCAATTACATTTTTACAGAGTCCATTTCCTCACTACATTTTTGTCGTATGCACATCCTGAATGAGATGGAAGAAGAAAAATTAAAAAAAAAAAAAAATGCAGTAAAACTACTTTTTCAAACCCTCACAAAGCAAAAAAATCTAATCTCTTTTGCTAAAAGAGCTACCCTATGCGATAATGCCGTCGTGGCAATGAACTGCATTTGCAATAAATGGCTTTTTTGGGTACCAATGCCTCAGCTTCACTTTGCGTTTGAGGGCACTTACATGGCCATTAGTCCCTCTGTAATCCAGGTCTATGAACATCATTACTACATTAAGCAGAAAGGAAACTGATTTATTATTTGTTTTGGCACAATGCCCCAATGCTTCTTTTGCCACAAATTATGGAACTGACCTTGCAGCCGCTTTACACATGTGATCCCATCAAAATTAAAGACCTATCCTCATGAGTAAAGGCTTGTAGTGTTGGGCCCAGTCTTACTTTTCAGCAAGATCACAACAGAAGACTCAAATATAAATTATAATGAAAAGCTTCTATTTTCCATGTGTAGTTTATATGGGACACAAAGATCTTCCACACAAAATTTATCTCATTCTTCCAGATAAATAATTGCATCTTTTTAAAAGGATTGCCACAAACTCCTTGTAATGTCGTGTCCAACCCATCAACAAGTATAAAAAAATACTAACCAAACGGTAAAGGAGTCATTTTTTTACCATATACAGCCTGGAATGGACTCATTTAAATTAAAGTGATTAAAATCACTGATTTTAATCATGATTTAAAAACCATGGAAGGAAATCATGATTTTAATATCAATTTTAATCTTGTTTTGCATTGTTACTTTTTAGTTCTCTTCCTAAAGAAAAGATTAACTCTCACTGGTTAGTGTAATTTGGTCCTCTTCTTTGCTAACAAGGAGGGTACACTGTATATATGCACATTTATTTATCGCTTAACATGCATTTATTCAGATTCTTAATTTTTACATCTTCTGTTAGAAAATGATGAATGACATATCTTATTTACTAGATGATTAATTTCTTGATTCATGATTCCTGTCAAGCTGCACTTGGATGGAAACTAGAATTGAGTTAGAATGCACAAAAGTAGCATTTTAAAATTATTTTATTTAGCAAAAATTATCTTAGATGCAGCACTGGATACATAAGAGAAATAGTCAGTTTATCAAAATGTGTTTTGCTTTTTAAACTAATGGATGTACTGAACAAAGGAAATATCTGCAGTTAGTGAATTGAACTGGTTATTTCTGGTCATCCTGTCCTTCAAGCTTTTAAAACTAATAAATCTCATTCTCTCATCTCATTCATAGATTGAAAACAGAGGAGGCCTTTTTTTTTTTTTCTCCAACTCTCAATTGGTTTCTCAACTTGAATGAACCAGTCCCTGAGCTAAACTATCTGAATAATCTTAAATGAAGAAAATAATCTCTCCAAACCTACAGAAGCGGCTACTGCTGTCAACAATGATTTAGAACTTCAACAAACTGTGGTTCCAGATGCTTAGCCAGTGACTTCCCCCAATTCAGTTGTTTGATTTTATCTAGAACTTTGGCAGCAAACACATAAGCTTGATTATTATTTAAATTGAATTTAATATATTATAGTAAATTTAGGCCTTAACATAGATTTTTAAAATCTAAATTTTTTATTCACCAAAAGAGTAACTTACATTTAAGAAAATAATAAAATCAATCCATATCCACTTTGATATGGCCTATTAAACTGATTCTGGCATTATTTTATAATACATTCTATTATTTGCTTCCAAGACAGAAACAGGAATTATAAGGAGGCAACACAAGGAAAAATTAAGTGAGAAGTAGTATTTCCTGAACTATTACAAAAGAAAAAAAAGAAAGAAAAAAATATTAGCAACTTGTTTATCCACTATTCAAACAACAACAAACTTGCTGAACCATACTACATCAAAGTACCAAACAATCTAGCCACTACCTGTCTAACCTGTATACAGAAAATGGGATTTCAACATCTTTTGTATTTTTCTTTTTGCTCATGCTCTTAAGTTACCACTCAGGGGCATGTTTACAGAATGTCAGTTTCAGGAATTCTCTTGCAAACTCTCTCTGTTCTTTAAAGAAATAGTTTTTTAAACGGAAGGAAGGAAAAAATCTGTATGATTATAGGTGAAAGATGATTTGTGTCCCTGTTTCAGGCTCATTAATATACATACTGCTGCTTGTCAAACTCACTTCAGGACTTAATTTGTACTTTGATTCCGTTGAAGGTCTTGCCACTACAGTATTTCAAATGTCTATTAAGTTTCATATTACATCTGTGGGGGAGGAGGGTATTAAGTCTGTGTTTCTATTAAGATTTTTAATTCAAGGAGTCTCTTGGAGGGATAAGGAGACCTTAAAAATGAAATTAGGAATCCCCAGAAAAAACCTTGTGCTCAAGTTGTATCATAGCTCCTGTGCATTAGTTTCTTTACCCCTAGACATAATATATTTTTAGTCCAGAAGGTGAGGTTTGGTAGAAGCTGTTCGGAGGCGGACTGGGGAGGGGCAGCAGAGGTAGTAGAGAGCAGAAAGACGATTTAGAAATACAATTCACTCTTCAGAGTACGAGCATGTGTGCATACACGTGATTACCAAGGCAAAGACTTTTTTTTTTTTTTTTTTTTTTTAAATATAAAGTCAACAACCTCAACAATATCCTCTCAAGCACTGTTTAAAAATCAGGCCCAAACATAGTCGTTCTTCCAAGAAATCTCTGCCATCGCAGAATAGTATAAAATTGTTACCGCTTACATTTCTTTACAAACTGCTCAAAATATAACAGGCAAAATCCTACCCCCTGCTGATTTCAGCGGAGCCAATATTTCACCTATTAAGTGTAAATTTAAAATGCTTGGGGAAAAATAATAGTGTGTAGGAATCTTCAACTGCTGTTAAATCCTATGGCACTGTTCAAGACAGAGTTTGAAAAAGGGGTTGTAATTTCAGCACCATTGCATGAATGACCACCTACATTGAAGTATGTAAGTAAAGGAAAACAGTTATTCTGTACCTGTACTCTGATCAGTAGAGCCTCTTGATCCCAACTAGAAACCATTCACAGATCATTCATTAATGTGGCATGACTGATCTACACATGAGTGTGTAGGCTAGAGTTCCCACTGAAGTGGCAGGGAACCTGGATGTGTAACTGGGAAAACCACACCCTATACTCCTGGAATGACTCTCCAGAGCAGAAGTACACCATGATGTCAACATAGGTGAATTCCAATTTTGGTAATTATATTCTGCCCACCTAAAATTCCCTCTGCAGTTTCACTTTTCTTAAAAATACATATATAGAGACCGTCACTGAATTACTATTACTGGCATAGAATGGCTGCCACTTTTCTCCACAGAAGTCAACTGCATTTCAGCGGCGGGCGAGAAATCCATATACATAGAAACTATACATTTTGGGATTCCCTGGAATGAAAAGCAAAGCATAATACAGACAATAGCATACGAATCTCTCACTCCAGTCATGTGTTTTGATTCCCAGAATTTCTTGTTAAGCCAACTATGAGAATAATAGCAGTGGGGACTTTCCATCTGTCAGACATTTACGAAACTCTGACCAAAAGCAATAATTTCCTGTGTTATCAACCCTGGGAGAGCTTACACAGAACAAAGAGCATAACAAAGAGTTCTTTTGTTTAAGGAAGGTGGAATTCTTGCTTACTGGAATTTACTTTTGGGCAATGAAATGGTACTTTAAAAAAAGACAAAAAAAAGTAGTGGTGTTGAGTCAGGAAAAAAACAGAAAATGTAGCTGTGTTACTTTAATACCTACTCCAGAGGAGAAGCATACACATTGCAATAATCTGTTTTAGAAGATCTAATCTATTATAAAGTCTAAGTTTCCCCAAGACACAGTTGTTCCATATTGAAATATTACCAAGCTTATAAATATCGAAAAATGGGTAACGTACTTCTATAATTCTTTTTTCTGTAAGCAAAAACTTTGCTTTTTACCTCTTTGTAATCTGAGTAGGATCCTGGAGACTTGGATCTAATTCAAAGATCTCATTATCCAGTAGCCTTCGGAGCGTTATATCTGCCAGCTGCTCCATTATCCTGAATGCCTCATCAATATTAAGGAACATGGAGAAGTCTCGTTCTTTACTTGACGTCGTGATACGGATTATATCACTCATAAAAACATTGGAGGTTCTTTCCAGTTTCTGGACATCAACCCAGGGAACTAGAAGTTTTACTGCCATTTGAAAAAAGAGCAAAAGCCTCTTAGAAACTGAGTTTAAACTTTTCACCGACTTCAGAAATATAAGAATATATTAAAATTCAAAATGGTCTTTAGACCAGTATAAAGGGGAATTAAATATCTTTTTGTATAATAAAGAAAACAAAACCACAAAACCCATAAATACCTAATATGTACCCACTCATTTGCTCACATTCCAAACCAAAAGCTTCTCTTTTGAGGGATTTCACTGATAAGGCTCTTTTAGTTTTCATGGAAGATGCTAAATCACTAAATAACCTAGAAAGGAGTTCTCTCCCCACAAAACAGGGTACATTTCATTCACTATGGGGTGGCAAGAACATGGCAAAAGGTTCTAAGGCCATCTACCCTGCTGGAAGTAGACTTTGAGAAACGTGAGAAATTGACCCCCTACTCACTTGGATACTTTCAGGGAAGCAGCAGGCTAGCTTGCTTCCATAATGAATGTTATTTGGGAGCAAACTAGACCCAGTGTCTGGAAACAGAAATAAACTGGATGACTATGCAACACAATGCAGAAATAGTTGTACTAGGATATTTAGCAGTGCATTCTACAGGATAGTCCCTCTCATTCTATCACGTGGAATAAATACTGAGCTAATGAAAATGAAATACAAAATACCACATATGAAATACAAAAGCTACACATACACACACACACAAAAGATAACAGAGCCACATGAAAATGTGAAGGTTGCAATATGATCCATAAATAGAACTCTGAAGAAAACTTCCATGTATATGAATTTAATCTTCCCATTTTAATTTTTTTTTAAATAACTGACAGCTGTAAATATTTTCCAGAAACATTTCACTGAATGTGACAAAGCCCAGCTACAATTAAGAAAAAGTACAGGATAGCATTTTTGGTATCGTCATTCAATCATACAAGTCACTAACTGAAGAATAGAAAATGAATCAGTTATATTGGATGACTTATGGAAAGAGATCATTTGCCTTTTATACAAGCTCCAAAACTAACAATCTGGCTGCTATTTACTGAAAAGAACTTGAAAATACATTAACTTTCCATGTGAGTTAACAACTGCTGGAAGCTTACCCAGGATCTAGCCAACAAACATATGGACTATTCCATGTTCTAATATCTACCAATATCCGAGGCCAATTTCTTGTTGACAGTAAGGTCATAAAAAGGCAGTAATTCAATGCATTACTTTTATTTAATTGTTTTGTTATATAAAACATGTCCATGATAATTAATTACATTTATAAGTGAGTTTACTGTATTATTCTATAACCATAATCCTGTCAAGAGTGTTCCCTGATTCTAACTTTTCATATTTAAAAACAGCATATTAATGTCACATAAACTGTTTATGAATGGCCATAAAATATTTTAGTTCAGCACAGCCAGACAGCCAAGGGACTGGACTAACTATCTAGCATTGTACTAACATTATTAAAATGCTGTTATCAAACAAGTCAGCCAGCTACCCCAAGATGATTTATATTCTGTAAGAAACAATTTGCAAATGGCAAATTGCAAAATGGTCAAATATAACATTTTCAAAGTTTAGGAACAAAGAACACAATTAAAAACTATGAAAATTTAACAGTATCTCCTTAAGAAAACTGCACATTCCAACTTTTCAAAATTCTGTATCTTCGGATACATGGGGCCATATCTTTTGGATTGGCTTCTCAGTAATGATTATCTGATCATTTTTTAAAGCTATTCTTAAAACTTTAACTTGTCATCCCCAATAAAAAGGTTGAAAGTTTTAAGATACTTGGCTTTTTTCATTTTGTTTTCTCTTATTTGTAAAACTTGTTCAGAAGCAATGAAATATTTTAAAACTACCGATTCTCCCTTTCCATCTTGTCACATGGAGCATAAGATACAGCTTCATTATTTTTACTGCTCGCGTTATTTTCAAGTGTATAATTGCTACCACATAGTTCTAAGAACAGAGTTGTTTGGCCAACTTACACTTCCTTTGTTGTCTGTCTCTGCACTAACTGCAGCTGTTAACAGTGCTATTTTTGTGTGTGTATGTATGTGTGAGAGAGTGTGTGCGCACCTATGGGGAAGGGACTGTTTCTGAATGGCTAAGTTCTATATTAAAAATAGGTATATCTGTCACGTCAGATATATTTTAAGGCAGATCTACTTTGGGATCTCAACTATTTAGCGTAAACTGTTTTGCTGGCTTCCACCGCACAAACATCACCAGGGTCACATCACACTTAAAAAAAACCCCAACCAACAGCTTAAAGAAATTCTCATTTTTGTATACTAATGAGGAAAGAGCTCATCATTTGTTGTCCATTATTATATTTTACTTAAAGCGTGGGATTTTTAAAAGCAAATTAAACAGAATAGTTTATCCAAACAGAACAAGTTTTAGAACACTTCAGTGTTGCATTAGCCAAATGCCGCGTAGAGTAAGATTAGACTTAAATACATCTACTTAAAAATTACCCAAAACATTGTATGTAAGCTAACAAATCTGCATAGGGTATGGGGATAAGTTCTTATATGTTCACACTTACATTCTTTGCCCAAGAAGAAGGAATAAAAACAGAGGTGATTGATACTCAGATAAAGCCAGCCTTGGCGAGGAACTTTACCCTTCCAGCAGCAGCATGAATAATAGGTAATTAGCTTCTCTGCTTCAGGGAAGTTAAATCTGGCTTCAAATTTCACTAGTGCCTCTCGAAACTTCTCCGGATCCTCCTCCTGCTCTGCTAGTTTACTGCTGTTCTCTTCTGCTATTAGTGCCTGAATCAATGACAAGATAATTTATAATGGCAAACTGGTAGTTTGCCCAAACTAGTTATTTAAGATATCAGTGCATTTTTAAAATCCCTATTCTCTTTTAGAAAGGTATCCAAGTTGATTTGCAAGTTATACAGACATTTACCCAATAGTCTGTTTAGCCGCACTTTCAGACCCCGTCTTCCTTTTGGCCTGAGGTGGTAACTGAAAAAATTGTTTAAAAAAATTCTTCAGACTACTATTTATAACTGAAGTCTTGATACCAATAATGGCTTGCTTTGATTACCACAATTATTTCAAATAACCCAGAGAAAGCAATAAACATTGGAATTCCGCTCAGCATATGATGGCTGTAGGAGCTTTTATTTGGCTCATACAGCACAAAACTACAGTAACACATTTTTATATTGATCTGCACTACTACCATGAACAGTGCAATGAAGTATACAGTACCTTGAAATAAGCCTCTAACAATTTTTTAAGACTTGAAATACATTTATGCCAAGCTAATTAAGTACTGTGTCTTTGCATTATAGCTCTACAAAAAATAATGATGAGAGAAAGACAGTTAAATGCACATTGCTTGGCTAAATGCTAATTTACTTCAGGTGCTACAAAATACAAATTACTTCTACTGGAATACCGTAAGCCCGTCTACCAGACGTCTGTGGCATAAACAAGAGTCCTGATGTAACAATAAAAATATAGGCCCGCTATTCATTATAAAACCTGCAGAATTCTAGGTGTCCTGATCTCATGTTCATGGCCACAGAATTATCAAAAGATGTGAGTTTTATTCAAGCCTTGCACTGCACTTGGATGTATAGGGTGTAGAAACACAAGACAGATCTCTGAACTGTTAGCAGAAATATGAATACAAAGAAAGAAAAAAAAGCTTCTCAATAAGCTTCTCTGTATAGATGTTGCACCAAGAATCAAGCAGGTGATGGTGCCATTTTTTTCAACATAGGGAATAAAACCTAGATATAGCAAGATTATTTGGAGCTAATCTTTTAAACTCAGATGTTTTGAATGCTCTTCAGTCCCTAGATTTCCCTACTTTAAGAATTCTATCTGAACATCTTTTTAATGCTATCTTTATTTCAGTAACATCACAGTCTAATCAAGAGTCTAACTGCGGTCCATGGGACCAATAGTATCGCTGATGTTAGATATTTATGTAGACTAGTAGGATGTCAAAGCAAATTAGAACACTGAGCTTGGAAAACAAAGCAACCTCCCCCTTCTAAGTGTGTGGGATCAAGGCACGGTTCTCACATCACTGTCCCCAGACAATGGGATCCATCACACTATACACATGGATCTTGTTGTAGTAGGTTCAAGTCATCTGTGAATTACGTGTCTGGTGAAAATTTCCAATCTTGAGTGAGTGGGTGGGTGTGAGAGATTGAGTGCAGGATACATTAGGAAAGTATGAGAGAGACAAAGAGATTAGGGAAGGGGAAGGAAGCAGGAAAAGAAAAGACTATAATGGAGAATGTACACAATTACAGGAACACAACGTGTGTGGTGTAGGATCAAGAAAAGAGAATAAATAGATATTGAGGAAAACTCAGACACAATACAACATGATCTATTAAAGGAAAGAAAAACTGGAAAGAAGCCAGAATGGGAAAGAATGTATAATGGAAGTGAGAATGACCAACTCACAATGCCTCATTTGTAGAGGTTCTGAGACCCTGCAGCTCCCACTGACTTCAGTTGGGGGTGCAAGATCTCAGTGGCTCTGAAAACCAGGCCCAGCAAACGATGAACAAAAGGGTGATCGGCAGTACACTGCATTCATCTACGGTGCACGCCAGACTACACAGCTGTTAGTCCTGTAGATTTCTGAAGCCTGGTGGCACAGGCATTTTTCACCATAGCTAGTTGGCACCTCACCATGTGGATATCGGAGGAAAATATTGTGTAAACACACTTTCCAACTCTTTCCAATGCTGGAGGACAACAAATTAGTGAGACCATTGATATGTAATGTGGAAATCAAGACTTGAAAAAGAAAGCTATGTACATTTCATGACAAATACAATTGTGTTAGAAAGGAATACAGCTGCAAAGTTACTTCATTTTATCAAAAATAATGTCTAGATGGGCAAAAGCTCATATGGACGTGAACAGCTGGGAGACTGATATAGTGCCACAATGTCAAGAGTTATTTCTAACAATTCCTTTGCCAGCAGGCAAGGGAAAGACGAAAGGAAGACAACTTTTCTTACCTTTACTTTCCCTTTGACAAAACTAGCAATATCTTCTTTATTGTCAAAAACAGACAAAGTATGGAGTAAGTTTTGCTCCAGCCATTCCCAGTGTTGATTTATCTCCTCTAAAGTGGCACCTAGAAAAGCCAGGAAAGAGCTAATTAAAACCCATATTGCAAAAGAAGCTATTTCTTCTAAATAGAAAAAAAAAAGAAATTAAATTAAATGCACTTGTGACATAGTGCATTAAGAGAAATTAAGTTTCTGCAGTTACATTTCAAGGCCTAACTAGAGAAAAAAAAAGTAATGTTTAGTAGTAATTGTTAGTACTTTTAGTTTTCAAGATCCCAAGACAAGTTCTCCGCAAGCAAATGCTGTTCTGACTTTCCAAGAAGAAAAAAACACAACAAAGCTTCTTACTGTGCTGTCAGGAGGTGGTTCGTTTTGCCATAATGTTCCTTAAGTAGTAGTCAGAAAACTTTGATTTATGTTACGGTTAAACTCTCTTATCCTCCTGCACAAACACATGCTCTCGCCCTCTCTCTCTCTCATACACACACGCACAGAGGTGTACCTGCCTTTGGGAGAAGGTTTGTGAACTTTAATTTGGTGCCCTGCTTGTGAAAGCTTTTGTAATAAGATGTTTTTGGTTGCTTTAACACTGCTTGTCAAGCCTAAAATGAGAATGTCTGCCGTTTTGGGGAGAAGTGGGTGAATAAAATAAGCTTTGAAACATGATGGGTTTTCTTAAAACAATGATACAATTAATTCTTACTAAGTACCACGTGTACACATGAATTCAAAAACTGTGATTTCAGTCTCTGGCAGTTTGCTTCAGGCAAAATGCTTATTGACCTCCATTGCTCCAAAAAAGTTACAGTAGTGTGGGATATTGACATTAGAACAGAAGGGCCAAGGCAACAAATAGAGGCAGGTTGTAGAACAGCACTGTTAGGAGAAAAGCTAACCACACTACAAGATGCCAAGCACCCTGTCGGTCAGTCATTAAACACGATTGGTAACAGGTTAAGATGATGTGTGTTCTTTCGGCTGCCCCGCTGGAAAGAAAAAGGACAGTGAACAAATAAGAAAGGAGAACAGAGCATGGAGGAAGAAAAAGAAAATTCTAGTATAAATCTTATTATCACGAAACCTGAGTTTTGTAAACATCAAAGATACTGCACGTCACCTCACACGGCAGAGATGATAAATTTAGCTAAATATTTTCCACCTTCCTCTGCTAGGTTTTCCCACAAAGAATGCCAACTGGCAGGGAAACGTTCCAAGATTTAACTTCCTCAGCAGGAAGGTCTGTGATGGAACTTCATAAATATCAAGGCAAAAAAAAAAATGAAGACAACAGCCATTTAGATTACCTTTGCTACGTTTAGAAGGACCACATGCTGTAGGATATTAATTAAGGCACTAGCCCTACTTCTTCATAGGAGCTGTTTTAATATCAAATGACAATTTATGAAATTGAACTTTAAAGCCTGAACAATGGAAAGGGTAAATACAGTGTTGGTGAATCAGGCTGCCTTTGTGCATGTAGACTGGAATGCCAGACCACTGTAACAATGAGTGCTCCATACTAGTTGCCACATTTTCCTTTTTGCAAGACGCCTTGTCCAAGCACTGGTCATCTCTCACCTGGACTGCTGAAATGTTCTCCTCTCTGCCTTACCATCTCCCCACTCTCTCTGTTCAAAATGCTGCTCAAGTTACCATCCTCCTCTCTGATAACGTCACCTCAACACTTCTTGATTCCCTCTACTCCTTGATCTCACCATCTCTTACTCCCTGAATCTAAGCTCCTTGTCTTTGGATATAAGCCTGATTACTCACCCCTTCCATTTCTGCTGTCATTCCCCCATTTCTCCCAGTGCCCCCTATTCTCTTCCCAATCCTTTTACCTTATTCCTCCCTTCATTTACTCTTTTCACTCTGCTTTATGGCTTTCTTTTTTTTTTTTTTTTAATTGTTCTGTGCCTAGAGCCAGGGTCAGCAATCCCTGGCACACGTACCAAGAGTGGCATGTGAGTCCATATGGAGTGGCACACAGTATTCTCAGCAGCACCACCAAAATTTTCAGGCGGTTTCTTTCCATGGTGGTGGGGGTGGGGGATCCCCAGGCATCCTGCTGAAAGTCACTCTGGGGGGCTTCTTACCACAGCATGCCTTGGGATTCCCCCACCCCAGCTGCCATTGAAAGAAGCCACCTGGAGTGGTTTGCAGCCTAATTTTCAGGTGGCCGCTGCTTTTTTCGGCAGAGGGGGCTGCCAGCATGGGCTGAGGGTCAGGGAGGAGTGGACTGCATGGGGGCTGGCAAAGGCTGCCGACTCCTGGGCTACAGTCTCTCTGCCAAGCACCCTTTGGCCTGCTCTCACACCTCTTCTTCTCTCCCTTGAACCCATTTCTTCAGCAATCACCACACTGCCTTTTCCTGATCTGTCTTTCTGTGTCTTGCCTTGTATTTTTTCCAGCACTGCTGTAGCCATGTTGGCCCCCAGGATATCAGAGAGACAAGGTGAGTGAAGTAATTAATGTCTTTTATTGGATTAACTTCTGTTGGTGAGAGAGAGAAGCTTTCAAGCTACACAGAGCTCTTCTTTGAATCTGGAAAAAAGAGTCACAGCTAAATACAAAATGAGACAGATTGTTAAACATAAGGGATTAACACATGTTAAGAGACAAATTAAAATGAAGAGGGCAATTGACATCTACCAGCACAGCACAATCTGCCCCACCTTGTAATTAGCCGTGCCACTCTGATTACATCGGGGTCGGCAACCTTTGCCTGCAGCAGGTGCCATGGGCGGGGCCAAAAGGGGGAGGGACCAGGCCTCCTGTTCCCAGCTGGGACCGGGGCCATCTCCCGCTGGCCCGGTGGCCTCCGGTTCCCGGCCAGGGCTGAGTCAGGGCTGTCTCCTGGCGGCCTCCGGTTCCCAGCCGGGGCCAGCTCCTGCCAGCAGCGGCAGGTTGGGCAGGCTGACCCGCCCTCTTCCCGGCCGTGGCCAGGGCCGGCTTGCCGGCTGCGGCGGCTCTGGGTGGGCTGACCCGCCTGCCCCGTTCCCCTCCATCAGCCCTGCTTAGTAGGGGGCAGGGCCAGCAGGGCCCAGGAGCCCTGCTCCGCAGCTTCGTTTTCCCTGCTGGCTGCACTCCCCAGCGGGGAAGCGCGGCCAGCAGAGACCTGGAAATGCAGCACGCGGCTCTTGTGGCCCCAGGCCGCGCTGGGGGGAGCGGGGCCAGCGGGGGAGCTTGAACAGTGCCACATGCCACTTTTGGAACACAGAGCGGGGGTTGCCGACCCCTGGATTACATTTTCCAGACCTGAAGAAGTGCTCAAAAGTTTATTCTGTCACTAACAGAAGTTGATCCAATAACCATTACCTCACCCATCTTCCCTTCAATTTGTCTATCTTATTAGCCTGGTAAGCACTGTAAAAAGGTAGAGAGCATGTCTTTGCATAAAAGCTACCATTTAGCCCAACAGATCCAATCTAAGTGGACCACTGATAATTAATATTTCATTTTTCAACAGCATGTTAACTATCCAGCAATGTAGTGGAAACACAAAATTATGTGCTCCTATGAAGATTCCTAGGAGGCACCGGAGTTTCTCCTTGCCTACATTTCCAACTTCTACTACAGTAGAAACTGCCTGTAACCCCATCGACCCAAAATGATCTTGGGAATGTTGAGGGGAATCTCGAGAGCCCTCTCCAGCACATCATTAGTGCAGGGAGAAATTAATAAGAGTCCCCCAGTTTCTGCAGTAGACCCCTAACACTCCTTTTCTGATGTAAACTTTGGCTTTGTGGGGACTCATGGGCACAAAGTCTCAGCAGCTTTTCCCCAGCCCCTTCACTAAATAAGTTCCAAGTATCAGCTATTGGGGAAGGAGGCTAAGACAAGAAACACAATGGAAGATGCAGCTTGGAAAATTTCACTCTGCTAAAGAGAGTCAGGTGCGTCTGACTCCTCTTGCCAGCCTTATCAGGAAGCCTGATTCTTCCCCAGCAGCGGAGGGCAGCGTTTCACAGCAAGAGGATT
Organism: Pelusios castaneus; assembly: GCA_007922175.1. Classification (NCBI taxonomy): domain Eukaryota; kingdom Metazoa; phylum Chordata; order Testudines; family Pelomedusidae; genus Pelusios; species Pelusios castaneus. The sequence goes on from ML685801.1 coordinate 6,817,578, forward strand.
ATTAGTCAGAAACAGGTTTCATTTTTATTGTTCTTTATGGATTTCTTGCTCATAAAACCACAACCATGCGTTGACTACAAAAGACGTCAGAAATATAAGAACGGTCCATGCTGTGTCAGACCAATGATCCACCTAGCCCAGTATCCTGTCTTCCAGCAGTGGCCAATGCCAGATGTTTCAGAGGGGATGAACAAAATAGGGTGATTTAGCAAGTGATCCATCCCCTGTCATCTAGTCCAGCAACAGTCAGAGGCTTAACCATCCTGGCTAATACCCATTGACTGACCAATCCTCCATGAACTTAACTAATTATTTTTTCAACCCAGTTACACTTTTGGCCTTCACAATATTCCCTAGCAATGTGTTCCACAGGATGACTGGGCATTGTATGAAGAAGTACTGCCAAGACTTACCAAGCCCTCAGACCGCTACCCTCTCCTATTTCTCCATATGGGCACCAATGACACTGCCAAGAACGATCTTGAACAGGTTACTGCAGACTATGTGACACTGGGAAGACAGATAAAGGAGTCTGAGGAGCAAGTGGTATTCTTGTCCATCACCCCTGTTGAAGGAAAAGGCTCAGATAGGGTTCACTGAATTTAGGAAACAAATGCAAGGTTATACAGGTGGTGTCGGAAAGTGGGCTTTGGAGTCTTCAGCCATGGGATGTTGTTCCAGGAAGAAGGATCGCTAGGAAGAGATGGGATCCATCTAACAAAGAGAGAGAAGAGTGAGGAGAGCTTTAAACTAGATTTGCTGGGGGATAAGGACCTAAGATCCTAGAGGTAAGTGGGGAAGTGGGACACAAGGAAGAAGCGCAAGGAAAAGGTTGCAACAGGGTAGGCCTCCTAATTCATACTGAGAAAGTAGGACAATTGGCTAGGTACGTTAGGTGCCTGTACATGAACATAAGCCTGGGAAACAAGCTGGAGGAATGAGAAGTCCTGGCACAGTCAAAGAACTATGATGTGATTGGAATAACCGACACTTGGTGGGGAAACTCATACAGCTGGAGTGCTGTCATGAATAGGTATAAACTGTTCAGGAAGGACAGGCAGGGACGAAAAGGTGGAGAAGTTGCATGTATGTAAGAAAGCAATATGATTGCTCAGTGCTCCAGTATGAAACTGGAGAAAAGCCTGTTGAGAGTGTCTGGGTTAAGTTTAGAGGTGAAAGCAACAAGGGTGATGTAAGGGTGAGCATCTGTTATAGACCGCTAGACCAGGAGGATGAGGTAGATGAAGCTTCCTTCAGAGAACTAGTGAAAGTTTTCAGATCACAGGAGCTGGTTCTCCTGGGGGACTTCAATCACCCTGACATCTGCTGGGAGACCAATATAGCAGAAAACAGACCATCCAGAAAGTTTTTGGAGAGTGCTGTGGACAACTTCCTGGGGGGCCATGATCCTCTTGACCTGCTACTCACAAACAGAGAAGAACTGGGAGGGAAAGTGGAAGCAGTGACCATGCAATAGTGGAGTTCAAGATCCTGGAAAAAGGAAGAAAGGAAAGCTGCAGGATATAGACACTGGACTTCAGAAAAGCAGACTTTGACTCTTGCAGTGAGCTGATGGGCAGGATCCCCTGGGAAGCTAATATGAGGGGGAAATAAGTCCAAGAGAGTGGGCTGTATTTTAAAGAAACCTTATTAAGGGAGCAGGAACAAACCATCCCAATCTGCAAAGAAAAAAAAAAACAAATATAGCAGGCGACCAAGTTGACTTAACAAAGAAGTCTTTGATGGGCTTAAATACAAAAAAATAAGCTTACAAGAAGTGGAAGTTTGGACAGATGACTACGAAGGAGTTTAAAAATACTGCTCGAGCACAAAGGAATGAAATAAGGGAAGCCAAAGCATAAATGGAGTTGCAGCTAGCAAGGAACATTAAGGGTAAAAGGAAGAGTTTTTACAGATATGTCAGCAACAAGAAGGTGGTCAGAGAAAGTGTGAGCCCCTTACACAACAGGGAAGGCAACCTAGTGACAGATGATATGGAAAAAGCTTAAGTACTCAATGCTTTTTTTGCCTCTCTCTTCACAGACAAGGGCAGCATAGAATGGGGAGGAGGTGAGCAGTCCTCAGTGCAAAAAGAAACAGGTTCAGGATTGTTTAGAAAGGTTGGATGTGGATGGGGCCAGATGCAATGCATCTAAGGGTGCTGATGGAGTTGGCTGATATGATTGCAGAGTCATCTGCCATTGTCTTGGAAAACTAAAGCAATTGACAGAGGTCCCAGATGACTTTAAAAAGGCAAATATAATGCCCATCTTCAAAAAAAGTAAGGAGGAGGAACTGGGGAATTACAGACCAATCAACCTCACTTCAGTTCCCAAAAAAATCATGGTGCAGGTCCTCAATGAATTCATTTTGAGGCACTTGAAAGACAGTAAGGTGATCAGGAACAGTCAGAATGGATTCACTAAGAGCAAGTCATGCCTGACCAACCTGATTGCCTTCTATAGTGAGATGACTGGCTCTATGGATGTGGGGAAAGCGGTATATGTGATATACCTTGATTTCAGCAAAGCTTTTGAAACGGTCTTCCACAGCATTCGTAGTAACAAGTTATAGAAGCATGGGTTTGATGAATGGACTACAAGATGGACGGAAAGCTAATTAGATCATTGGGCTCAGCAGGTAGAGATCAACAGCTCGATGTCTAGTCAGCAGCTGGTAACAAATGAAGTGCTCCATGGCTCAGTGCTGGGGCCAGTTTTGTTCAAAATCCCCATTAATGACCTGGAAGATGGGGGTGGATTGCACCCTAAAGCAAGTCAGTAGATAATACCAAGCTGTAGGGATAACCTAGAAGGCAGGGATAGGATAGAGAGTGACCTAGATAAATTAGAGGATTTGGCCAAAGAAAAACCTGAGGAGGTTCAACAAGGAAAAGTGCAGAGTTGTGCACTTACGACAGAAGAATCCCATGTACTACTGACTGGGGACCGACTGGCTAGGCAGCAGCTCTACAGAAAAGGACCTGGGGGTTATAGTGGACAAGAAGCTGGATATGAGTCAACAGTACACCCTCATTGCCAAGAAGGCTAATGGTATAATGGGCTGCATTAGTTAGAGCACTGCCAGCAGATCCAGGGAAGTGATTATGCACTTCTATTCAGCCCTGGTGAGGCCACATTTAGAGTATTGTGTCCAGTTTTGGGCCCCTCACTACAGAAAGGATGTGGACAAATTGGAGAATGTCCAGAGGAGGGCAACAAAAATTATTAGCAGGCTGGAGCATATGACTTATGAGGAGAGCGAGGGAACTAGGTTTGTTTAGTCTGGAGAAAAGAAGAATGAGGGGGGATTTGATAGCAGCCTTTAATTACTGGAAAGGAGGTTCCAGAAACCATGAAGCTAGGCTGTTCTCTGTGATGGCAGATGACAGAATTAGGAGCAACAGTCTCAAGTTGCAGTGGGGGAGGTCTAAGTTGAATAGTAGGAAAAACTTTTTCACTAGGAGCGTGCTAGAGCATTGGAATGGGTAACTAGGGAGGTGTGGAATCTCCATCCTTACAGATTTTAAGGTGTAGCATGATAAAGCCCTGGCTGGGATGATTTAGTTGGGGTTGATCCTACTTTGAGCCCAGGGGAAATTAAGGCAGGGGCTTTAGGGGCTGCAGCCCCAGGCCCTGGCTTAAAGGGGGGCCCCACGACCGCACAAAAATCCAGCCCCAGCCAAGCAGTGCACTGTCACTGCCCACCATCAAGCTGCCCACCCTACCCCCAGGGCTGGCTGGTCTGCTCCAGACCAGGCACCCAGGGGCAGGGCAGGAGCGCCATGGACCATGGCTTTTGGCCTTTGTCAATGTTTACTGATCCCCCTCAAAGAATTCTAATAGATTAGTGAGGCATGATTTCTCTTTACAAAAGCCATGTTGACTCTACCTCGACAAATCATGTTCATTTATATGTTTAATCATTCTGTTTTTTATTATGGGTTCAACCAATTTGCTTGGTATTGAAGTTAGGTTTACTGATTAGTAATTGCTAGGATCTCCACTGGAGCCTTTTTTTTTTTTTTTTTTTAAATGGGCATTACATTAGCTATCCTTCAGTCATCCAGAACAGAGGCTGATTTCAAGGATAGGTTACATATCACAGTTAGTAGTTCTGCAATACCATAACTGAGTATCATTGGTCTTGGTTACTTACTATTGTTTAATTTCCCCATTTGTTCTAAAACCACCTTTATTGACACCTCAATCTTGGACAGTTCCTCAGATCAGCCATCAAAAACAATGGCTCAGCTGTGGGAATCTCCTTCACTTCTTCTGTAATGAAGCCTGATGCACAGAATTAAATTAGCTTCTCCAGAATAGCCTGGTCTTCTTTGAGGTGTCCTTTAGCACCTTGATCATCCAGAGGCCCCCCCTGATTGGCAGACTTCCTGTTTCTGATGCAGTTAAAATTATTTTTGTTGTTAATTTTTTCCTCTTTTGATAGTTGCTCTCAAATATATTTTTGGCCTGCCTAATTCTACTTTTACACTACACTTATCAGTCTTTATGCTCCTTTCTCTTTTCCTCTGTGGATTTGATTTCCAATTTTTAAAGGATGCCTTTTTTGCCTCTAACCACCTCTTTTACTCTGCTATTTAGTCATGGTGGCACTTTTTGGTCCTCTTACTATTTTTTTTTATTTAGGCTATATATTTAATTTGAGTCCCTATTATGTTTATGAAAAAATTCCCGCATTTGACAACATTTTGCTCTTGTGATGTTCCTTTTAATTTCCATTTAACTAGTTCCCTCATTTTTTTGCAGTTCCCCTTTTTGAAGTTAAATGCTATTATGGAGGGCTTCTTTGGTACTTTCCCCTCACACGAGAATGTTAGATTTAATTACAATACAGTATTACCAAATGGCTCAGCTATATTTACTTCTTGGACTAGTTTCTATAGGCCAATTAGGACTAAATCAAGAATTGCCTCAACTCCAGGACTAGCTGATACAAGAAGCCGTATTTAATTTCTAGAAATTTTATCTCAGCATTCCATCATGAGGTGAAATTTATCACCAGTCAATATGGTGTTAGTTGAAATCCCCCTTATGATGAGGTTTTCTGTGTTTGTAGCTGCTTTAATATCTCTGAACGTTTCACAATCTGGTCATCAGTAGTATAGTCCTACTGCTAAACTCTTCTTATTCAAGCCTGGAATTGCTATCCATAGAGATTCTGTTGTATGGTTTGATTCATTTCAGAGTCTCATCTTATTTGACTCCATGCTTTCTTTTATATATAGTCACTCTTCCACCAGCATGGCTTACCCTGCCATTTCTGTATATTTTATACTCTGGAATTACAGTATCGCATTGATTATCATCCTCCATCAAGTTTCTGCAATGCCTATTATATCAACATCCTCATTTAATATGAGAATCAAAGTTCACCCATCTTAGCATTTAGACTTCTAGCACTTGTATACAGCTGTCTGTCTGCCTTCATGTGATGCAAACTGAATGGGAATCTTGTGTTTGACTCTTTCTCTTCACCAGCCTATACTTTATCAACTTCTACCCTCTTTACTAGGATATAGAAAATCTCTGTTAAAAGAATCTCCCCTAAGAGATGTCTCTGTCCAAACCGTATGCTCCTCTGCACCCGTCGACTGATCCTCAGTTTTAGTTTAAAAACTCCACTAAAACCTCTTTAATTTTACATGCCAGCAACCCTGTTCCATTTTGGTTTAGGTGGAACCCATCCTTCCTGTACAGGCTCCTTCTTTTCCAAAACAATCCCGGATTCCTACTAAACCTAAACCTTCCTCCCTACACCATTATCTCATTCAGGCAATGAGAGCCTACAGTTCTGCCCATCAAATTGTCCCTGAGTGTGGAACCAGAAGCATTTCAGACAATGCCACCATGAAAATCCAGGACTTTAATTTAATCCCTTACCTAGCAGCCTAAGTTTGGCCTGCAGGACCACTCTCTTACCTTTCCCTATATCATTGGTACCTACATATATCATGACCACCAGTTCCTCCCCTGCTCTGCACACAAGAGATACACAACCTTTGCACCCACGCAGCAGGTAATTCACAGTGCGGTTCTCCCAGTCATCACAAACCCAACTATCTATATTTCTAATAATCAAATCCCCCATTACTATAACCTGCCTCTTCCCTGGAGGGGCATTCTCAGTGCAAGATGATACCATGACATCACCCGGAAGGAGGGTCTCAACTATGCAATCCTTTCCTTCCATTCTAGTTTGATATTCTCCCTCCCTGAGACTTTCATCATCCTCAACATCAGAGGGGTGGGACCACTTTACTCAATCCCAGAAAGTTTTGTCTATGTACATCGCTTTCTCCCTTAGCTCCTGCTCAGCCACTCTGCTCTCAAGAGCCTGTATTCAGTCTCTGAGGTCCATCAGCTGCTTGCACCAAATGCAGACATAAACCAACTGCCCACGAAGCAAGCAATCATATATGTTGCATTCAGTGGGATAGCTGCCCTCGCTAACCCCCACCCTCCAGCTGCTGAATCCACATTGTGCAGATTAATGCAGTATTGATCTACACAACCAGAATTATCTTCTACTGACTTGGAAAAATTAACTGTTACTTAAAACAGTGCCTCTTGAAAATCCACTTGGGAGAGTGGGGAAATTCAGGAATGTAAAGAGTTATTTGTTAAAGGCTTTTTAAAAATTTCTATAAGATACAAAAAAATCTAAATCATTCCTGCCACCCAATGCTGTTCCAAAAGACAACAGCTGCCTTAGCAAACTGAAGAAGTCTGTGCAGTGTAAAGTAATGATCAATCCTAGAGAGGAATATAACCTATATGTTACTGAGCAAAAAACCATAGCATTCTCTGAGATGAATTCTCAATTTGCATTTTAAAATGCCAAACTCATTTTCTTAATTACAAAAGGAACATTTAAGAGCATGAAGTATTCTCTTCACAAAACATTCCCCCTTTAATAATGTGTTCTTCCCTTTCAAATAAAGAGTATCAAGAGAACAGCAATTACGAAAATGAGGAAATGGTAGCACCTAACCACAGCCAAAAATAACATGGAGAACAGACTTTCCCCACACAAATGCAACATGAATCATGACCTACTACCCTTCGCTCCAATCTCATAGCTTTAAAAGACATTAAAAAAATCGCATAGTGGTTTTGTGATACAGATAGGCATCCAAAAGAGCAGTGTTCTCCAATGCATGGTGCATTTCCTCCACGAGGCGGAATGGTGAGCATGCACACGCGTATCTTCAAAATGTGAAATGAGTGCAGTTGATGAAGAGATATTTCAGAGTTTTCAGTAAGCCATAAAAGTAACAACTCTAATGTGTGAAAAGCCACATTAATTTGAAAGAACACTAAATTTAATTTAAATATTAACTTTGTTAACTATTTCACCAATCAATCCATCTAAGAAAGGAGAGGAAATAAGTTACGAAGATCTACATCAGCATTTTCCAAAACAGGAGGAAGCAAGGAGTACTAGGCAGAAGAATTCAGAAAGTGTATAAATATGCATACATTAAAATGGATAGGCCTTTAACACCACACAACAGGTTGCTAAGATTTACAACTGGTTTATATTTTGGAAGGGGTGTTCAGCTTCAAAAAGTACAGGCAACTCTTTATTAAGAATTAGTTTAAAGATTGGCAACTTCAAGTGTTTAGAGTGCGCTAACCTTATGGGTCATCTAGCACTATGATATTTTAGAAACATTTAGTATTTTTTAAATTCTTTCTTTTGTGAGACTTCATTGTGATCAGAAGAGGTGGGAGACTTATTTTTTTAAAATAAACTGTAGGTAAAAATTAACTGCTGATATACATGTGTCGAAGAAAGCCCGGCACATACAATCTGCTGCTGCAATAAACCTGCATAGGCTACTTACTAACTGAAATGATAAATATGTCAATGCAATAGACAAAAATAACGCAAGGCAGCACCAGCTAGGTTTTTTTCCTACTTAACAGAAGAAAACATTCCCTTACGTTATTAATACCTGGAATTATAATCAATAGGTATTTGATTGTTAAACAAGTCACAGCCAGTAGCATTTACACACACACACACCCACCATGTTACTCATTTTGGTTACCTTCAGCTTCTTGACCATGCAGATACGGAGCATGCTCAGAATTTAGCTTTGGGGATTTTTTTTAAATTGGTATGTAACTCACCAGTGGCTATGGCCCAGTAAACTTCTGATCCATTCAATAACTCACCACATGCTATGGCAGAGTAAACTGGTGATCCCGGAACTTGAAGTAAAATTCGAAACGGAGCAACACGTGCATTAGAATCTAGCACTGCATCCAGGGCACCTACCAAACGACCTGAACATACACACAGAAAAGGAGAATGACATATTTTAATAACAGCAGCACCAACTCTCACTGAGACCAGTTTATCACAAATAGAATATCCACATTTAAGACCATGAAATTAAACACAGAGCAAAACTATAACAAAGCTTTCTGACTTTGGCTTTTAAAATGAAGAAATGTTCAAATGCACCAGCGGCTAGAGGATCAGGCAGACCAAATGGAAGACCAAGTTTTTATACTGCTAGTTGGTTTATCATGCCATAATACATATGCCTGACAGAAGCTTTAAAACCCAAGCTACGCTTAGAATACATAAACATGTATTATTTAGAATAGTCTCAAATGCACTGCGTCTCAGATTCTATTCCATAATTGGCTCCTGAGTAAAACAAGTCTTAGCATATTATCACTCTTTTTGGACTGAAGTTATGAATTTGCAGGTGAAAATATAACACAAAGAAAATATCAAACCCCTCCAATGATAACAAATTCAGAAAAAAAATATCAAAATTTCTCCAACAACAAAAGATGAGCACTTAAAACTGTATTCCTTCTTTTCCTTATAAAATGTTCTAATTCTGTAAGTTTATCTTAAAATTCTGCCTTTTGCCAACAATATTAATAAAATTAGGAGCACTCCGTGTCCATATCCTGTCATTAGAAGGAGCTATATATAGGACAACACCATAGCAGAGTCTAGCCTGCAAATTTCAAAAATATTGAAGATCATGTGATCAGCAAAGAAAGAAGCACCCCAGGGACTAATTTTTCATCCTGATAATACACCTACAAAAAGAGATCTTTAAAAGCATTTAATGTAGACCTAACCCTGGTCCTGTTTAAGTCATCAGCAAGAGTGAAATCAAATTCTTCAGAAAATCCTGACAAAGATCAGACTTGTGAAATATGGTTATTTGTTGAAAATATACAAGAAATGCACTCATATAACGAAGCCACATAAGTATATGGAAAATGAAGGTATGTATCTTGCTTCTCAGTTTGTGCAAATTAAATTCCCTTTTCTGTCCCTGAATGACTGATCACAGCAGCCAATTCCTCTTTTCACTCCTTACTTCTGCTAACTGTTCCATAGTGTTCAGTTGCTGTAATAAACAAAATTTCCAGATGAACACAAATACAAAATAAATTAATCAATACCAACCATCCTCCAATCAGCCAAGTTAGCCACAGTTTAAATATTATGAAGATAAAATATTGAGATGCCAAAACTACAAAGAATCCTTTTAATATATCATTATATTTAAAAACAAAAAATAAAAAAAAACCCTGAGCCAGGTTCATGCACAAACTCCAGTGATGATTCACTGGAATGCATCTTTGAAGTCTCCTTCCTTGAGTTTTATATTTTCATAATCAATATCATACATGAGGGGCCTGACTACAGTTCCATTAATATCTATGAAAATACTCTCATCCATTTATGTGGGATTTGGATTAGGCCTCAATCTATTTTTAATTTGGATAGACCAGAAGGCCCCTTATAGTTTTACAAGTAAAAACGTTGTCTAGATTTTTAATCTTGCATATCTGCTGCAGATTCCAGGGTTGTAAAACAAAGGTGCATCAATAAAGAAGAAGCAGCAACATAACCAGGAAGAAACTGACGTTTACAGGAAAAAGCAGAACTTACTATCCATAAAATCATCAAAATATACGAATAATCAAACTAGAACAAAAGAGGTTTTTACTAACTGTTACAGTAATGATAGGTCTGCCTTGATACTATGTACAGAGCAAAAAAAAAAGGGGAAAGCCACCAAGAATAAGATGCAGTTAATTTTGTACTGCACTACAGTAAACTGCAGCCACAAGTTTTCCATTCAGACTTCAGAGTCTAGTAACAAATCATCTGATGACCATTACAAGTCTTTTCATGATTTTATCAAGATTACAAAGAATGCTGAAATGCAAGGAGGAGGTCTAAGTCCAATGGGGACGTCAGACAACGCTGAGGGTGGGAGTATGGGGAAAAATTGCTTTTCTGCTCTAAAATCAGTTTGTGCTCAATAACATGAACACCTTCCTGAGTTTTATTTGTATTCTTATGAAAAAGAACAGCTCCCTAAAACAAAATTTGCATTCATCTACAATTTTTGTTTATTTACATTTCAAATATCTTACCTTTATGCACATATTACACAGCCTAAATACTGCAAATCAAACACTGCAAAGGTATACTTTATATGAAAAGTACAACCAAATTACAATTACAATAAAAGTTTCAAATTGGAAATCCATTTTATAGAGTTCAGTTATTTTAGCACACCAGTTCAATAAATAAATAAATCTAAGTACAAACTAGCAGGAGACAAACACTATTTTCAGATCCTGTGACAAAAAGGCAGTGTCTTTGCTCTACCAAGATCATAGTGCAACCTAATCAGCCTGGAAACAGCACGCTACATAACAGCATACATAACTGTGCAACATAGCTGTGTATTTTCTTTTTTTTGGGGGGAGGGAAATTAGGGATACCTTATAAACACTTTCTGGTTATCAAATATACTGGTTATCAAAGAATTATGATCCACCATCCGAGCTTAATCCATATTTACCTGAAACCTCAAAGAGAAGATAAATTGCAATATGTGGTGTGATTTTATACTTTGTGTACTACAATTCACAGCTATAGTATAGAAAAGAACCAATTACAACAAATCAGTGACAAACAGTGATTTCTATGTAAATATATTTATTCAAACTCTCAGGCAAGCAGATTTCTCTAAATTGGTGTCAATTATCCATATGATATTTCAAGGATTCCACTAAACTTTGAGACTGGATAGCTGAACTCAAAATTAGAAACTTTGAAATCTGGGTTTGTGAAAAATATTGACTCTTTTCATCTGTCAATTCAAGATTTTGGGGAAGTAGTCTAAGGTGTAATTTAATGATGACAGGTCAGGCAGCACCTGACACAAACATCTCTCTTCAAAGAACAAATGGCTGTCTCTGCCCATCCGCACTGCACCTAACAAGTTTTTGTGTAAAACTACAGTAAAGTTTCAAAAGCACCTTTATCATATATACAGAAGTGACCTAGGCAGTTCGGGTTCTAAAGTCAAGGGGACTTGGGAGCTAAGAGCGCACGTCACCTCTCAGAAAGTCTCATTGGTTATCTCTACACTAGAACCAGAAGGTGTGATTGCATTATATCTAGACACACCCCAGATTGCAATTTTTTAATGAACTAACTCAATCAAAGCTGTGTAACTACAGCAGCATGGACTGGCACACAGTACAATCTCATCTGGGGAGCGGGAGTATGGCCTCTCTCCCTCTACCCCAGCCCAGGTGGGGGCCCCACGGTGATAAGTGGCTGGGGCCCCAGGCCGGGAGGGGGAGGGAGAAAGAGCCTCAGTGGTGAGGCAGCCCACGGCCCCTTAATCCAGGCCTGTATGCCTACACATGCCGTAATCACACCTCCTGGCTGCCATGTAGACGTACTCCTCAGGGGCTTTTGAACATTTTAACTAGTCTTGCAGCGGATTCTAGATTCCACGGTTTACAAGAGAACCAAGAGCGCTCTAAAATTCTAGCTCCACTCTACTGCATTAGGGAAGAGTATTATTTTGTTCTGATATATCCATACTCAGTGGCTCATGAAGCCTTTTAGTGCCATCCTTGGATCTAACATCTCACTCATCCAGAAGCGTATAAGCATAATCAAAACAGGAATCTGGGAGAAACATGAGTCGTTTCAAAAAAAGCTGTATACAAAAGGGTAATACACTGAATTAAAACAGGGTGCTTCCATCTGTTGCAACATGAGTGAGGTTCAAATTCAGGATGACAGTTAATAGTTGGGAGAAACACTTTCTGCTTTTCATGCCAGACAACAGAGATGAGACTATAGGCAAGAAGTAATACATGAAAAAAAAAAAAAATCACATCAAGAAAATATAGAAGTTATATCTTTTCTAAAACTCTGTAGGAATAAAGATTAACAGTGAAAGAACTTCTGACTGGAATTATGTATTATTCACCTTTGTCCCCTCAAACTAAATCTTAGTATTTTTGTTGCATAATAATTGCAATCTGTAACCCCCTCTACCCGAACGGCTCAAGGCACTTTGCAAACAGCACATCAGAAAGTTCCTATACCCTGTAAGATAGCCATTTTGCCCATCTGTAACTGACTGCCTAAGCAATTTGCCAGTTACCATATAGAAACTCAGCAGACCCAGGAGAGAACCCAAAAGTTCCAACTCCTAGACGTCAATTTTTTCCTTATGCTCTAGCTGCTTTACAGTTCGTTTAACCGGATTCATCTTGCAAAAAGGGAATCCCTGGATGGGGTAGAGGTATTATAACTGCTCTGTTCTGTTGATTTCCTCTGAAGCATCTGCCACTGGCCAGTGTCAAAAGACAGGAGGCTGGGCTAGATGGACCACTGGTCTGACACAGTATGACCATTCTTATGTTCTTACCACCTCTACACCACCTGTCTGAACCTCTTTAGCACAAGGGATGTGCCTGGGAAAAACGACACATGGATGGAAACTGCTATGTTCAACTGCTGGGCTCCAGCTATCAGAACATTCCATCAGCTTGACAGGCAGCTGAACGTAACTAATTGTTACAGTCTAAGGTTGGCTCAGCTCCAGGACAGGAGCAGGAAGCACATAAAGGTAACTTAAAGCACCTTTATATCCCCTACTTCCGATCTGCACTGAGCACGTTTCTGGTGCAGTCCAGGATCTGGCCCCTATCCTTGTGGGTTAAATATAGGCAAAGAACTCAGTTCTGGTTAACAGGTGCTCAGTATAGCAGGCTGGGGAACATCCCAAAAATGAATTCAGCAGCAAAATTGGCAACAAGTTCTTCCTTGAACCAGTGCAACAGGACAGCCTGATTGTTTGCAGCAGTTCTAAATTTTTTAGTCACGGCACAGTGATGTTTAACAGCTTCTTGCTTTCCCTGATACTTCACTGAGGAACTTCTGCTTTATAGCTATGTAATATCAGGAGTATTTTCGGTCACACAAACACTTAAAAAGAGTATTGGATAAATTCTACCCTAGTTAACATCTCACAAAAACGCTTGTTGACTTCACCAAGATCGCACAGGGTACAAATAGGTTTTAAGTCAAAAGGACACACACAGTGGTATATTTCTTACTAGCTTTCTCAGCTCAACTTGGCAGAATTTATACAGATAGCAAGGAAAAGTATTTAAAAGGAAAGAATAAATTAATACTACACTAATCATTCTGTACCTAACAAACAAACATTTCTTTAGGAGGGATGCTCATTTACTACATTTGAATAAAAGCCCAGAAAGAGAGATTTTAGTACTAAGGGTCTGATGTGGCTAACATTTATGCATGTGTATATATTATGCAGGAGTAATCCCACTGAAGTTGGTGTTACTTTCATGTGTAAGTATATGCTGGATCAGGCCCTTAGATACCAAGGTGATAAATCAGTGCCTTGAGTTACTTTTTCAGCATGTAAAAGTGAACTGAACTACAATTGTTTGTGTCCCTTCTTAAACTGAACATCCAGCATTATTTTCTTTGGGAAGTTGAACTTTATAGCCCATCAAGCTAAGTTTTTACTTTTAATGGTATTATTTCACAAGTTTTGGGGTTTGGGTTTCTGGGGTTTTTGTTGTTTTTTTTTAAACCATTTCTATGGCTTTATTTTACTCTGAAGTTTAGCTATCCATAAGCGCTGTGTATAGCATGCTGGTCTTCCACTCTGTTTGTTGGTCCTATTTTGCTTTGTGACTTCATAAGAAAGAAGGCAAAGCAAATAGATAATGCCACCTGCACACATCAAAACCACAAAATGATGTCATACTGTGGCCCAGCTGAGGAACCGGGCCTTCATGTTACAGCCATTGTTGAGCATGGAGAGTTTATTCATGCATGTGATTACATGCTATTCACTTATGGAGGGGTCACCTTCTGCAGGTACAATTTAAGAAAAACAAGTTTTTTGGTTTTTGGGGGTTTTTTTTTTAAGAGACACCTTTTAAAGATGTTACAGTTAAAGAACAAAATAATGGGGAAGGAGAGAAATATAATCTGAATTCCAGTTATGGGCAAGGCTACAAAAACATTTTGGTTACAGTTTAAGGGCAAGCCTACACTTCAAAAGCTGCAGCTGCACGGCTGTAGCACTTCAATTAAGACTCTACTACACCAATGGCAGAGATTCCCCATCAGTGTAGTTAATTCACCTTTAAGAGAGGCAGTAACTATGTCAACAGAAGCAGCCCTCCTTTCAACCCAGTGTGGTCAACGCTGGGGGCTGGGTCAATATAATTGTTACTCAGTGGTTTGGACTTTGCCCACCCCTGAGCCATGTATTTATACTGATTAAGTTCATAGTGTAAACTTGGATAGAAAGAATCTCTTTCTTATATGAGGGGGAATAGTGACAAAAACCATCAACCCTGTTCTCTGGAAACTGTTCCACACTTCTAATCATTTTTGTGGCCCTTCTCTGTACTTTTTCCACTTCTAATATATATATATATATTTTTTTTTAAAGATAGAACGACTAGAACTGCACACAATATTCAAGGTGTGGGCGTACCAGGGATTTATATAGTGCTGGGTCTTTTTCTGGAATAGTTAACCAGTTTTGTGAGATCCATTTGTAACGCTTCGAAGTCAATTTTATTTTTAACTATCTTGAGTAATTTTATATCAGCAGTAAACTTTGCCCCCCCGTTTTTACCCCTTTTTCCAGATCATTTATGAATATGTTAAAAAATAATGATCCCAGTACAGATCTTCGAGGGACCCCGCTATTAACCTCTCATCACTGTGAAAATTGACCATTTACTCCTGCCTTATGTTTCCTATCTTTTAACCAGTTACAGATCCATTAGGGGACCTCCCCTTTTATTCCAATACTGCTTACTTTGCTTACGCATCTTTGGTGAGACACCTTGTCAAAGGCTTTCTGAAAGTCCAAGTACACTATACCTACTGGGTAACCCTGGTCCACTTTTGTTGACCGCCTCTCAAAGAATTTTAATAGATTGGGGGGGTATGATTTCCCTTTACAGAATCTGTTTGAACTCTTCCCCTATGTATCATGTTCATCTATGTGTCGGATAATTTTGTTTTTGTTTTTGCTTTTGCTTTTTTACTATAGGTTCAACCAATTTGTCGGTTGCTGAAGTTAAGCTTACCAGCCTGAAATTGCCAGGATCACCTCTGCAGCCTGTTTTAAAATTTGGCATACATTGGCTATCCTCCAGTCACCTAGAACAAAGGCTGATTTATGTGTTAGGTTACATACCACAATCAGAAGTTCCGCAATTCCAGTGTAAGTTCCTTCAAAACTATTGGATGAATACCATCTAATCCTGGGTACTTATTAGTTTAATTTATCAATCTGTTCCAAAACCTCCTCTATTGACACCACTGTCTGGCACAGTTTCTTAGATTCATCATCCAAAAAGAATGGCTCAGGTATGGGAATCTAGCTCACGTCCTCCACAGTGAAAACCAATGCAAAGAATTCATTTAGCTTCTTGGCAAAGCTTTATCTTCTGTGAGTACTCCTTTAGAACCTTAATATCCTATGGCTCCACTGATTGTTGGCAGGCTTCCTGCTTCTGATCTACTTCAAAAAGTTTCAGTGTTACTTTTTGTCTCTTTGGCTAGCTGCTCTTCAAATATTTTTTAGGCCTCCCTAATTATACTTACATTTAACTTGCCAGACTTTATGTTCCTTTCTATTTTCCTTAGTAGGATTTAATGTCTAATTTTTTAAAAAGACATTTTGTTTCTAACCACCTCTTTTATTTTCGTTTAGCCACAGTGGCATTTTTGTTGGTCCTCTTACTATTTTGTTTCTTTAAAATGTGTTATATGTATAGTTTGAGCCTCTACTATGGTGGTGGGGTATTTTTGTTTGTTTTTGTTGTTTTTTAATTTCATGCTGCTTGCCAACATTTCACTTGTCACTATTTCTTTTAAATTCCATTCAACTAGCTTCCTCATATTTGTGTAGTTCTCCTTTCTGAAATTAAGTGATACTGTGGGGCATTTCTTTGGTATTCCCTTCTCACTACAAGGATGTTTAATTAAATTATATTATAGTCACTATTATTAAGTGGTTCAGCTACATTCACCTCTTGGACCAGATCCTGTGTGCTCTTTGGCTATGTCTACACTGGCAAGTTAGTTTGAATTAAGGAGGCTTAATTCGAACTAACTAAAGCCATGGCTACACTAGGCTTTACTTAGTTCGAATTAAGGGCTTCCTTAATCCGAACTAATAATTATCGAATAGGGTATTCGAACTAAACCAATGTGGCCATATTAATTTGAACTAATTTCTTAGTTCAAACTAACCGGCCATTGAAATGAATGGGGATCGCTAATTCGAACTAAGTTTTCCTAGTTCAAATTAAGATAATTCAAACTAACTAAAATTAGTTCAGATTAGTTAGTTTGAACTAACTAATTCGAACTAATTTTAGCAAGTGTAGACATAGCCTTTGGGACTAAATCAAGAACTGCTTCTCCTCTTGTGGGATGCTGGACTAGCTGCTCCAAGAAGCAGTATTTAATGATGTCTATACATTTTATCTCTGCATCTTGTCCTGAGGTGACATGTACCCAGTCAATATGGAGAAAGTTGAAACCCCCATCATTACTGGATTTTTCTATAGTCTCATCTCCCTATGCACTTCACAATCACCATCAAAATCCTGGATGGGTTGTCAGTAATCTATTCCCACTGCTACGCTCTTATAATTCAATCATGAAATGTCTATCCATAGAGATTCTATAGTACAGTTTGATTCATTTCAGATTTTTATCTTACTAGACTCTGTTTTCTTTCACATATAGTGCCACTCTCCTACCAGTGCAAACAACTCTGTCATTCCTATATATTTTGTACCCAGGTATTACCCAGGATTAGTTATCATCACTCCACCAGCCTTCTGTGATAGCTATTGTATCAATATCTTCATTTAATACTAGTCATTCAAGTTCACCAATCTTAGAATTTAGCTATCTTGCATTTGTTTATAAGGACTCAGACATCAATCAATATTTATCTGCCTTCATGTGATGTAACTGAATGGGACTCTGTTTCTCTTCAGCTCCTGCCTGTACTTTATTAACTAATATTCTCTCCTCTTTAGCAGGCTATGGAAGAGAATCTCCTTTAATAAACCCTCCCATTTGGCATGTGTCTATCTGAACCACATGCTCCTCCACACCTGTCAGCTTTCCCTCAGCCCTTACTTTAAAACTCCTCTCTGATCTTTTGGTTAAATATGCCAGCAACCTGGTTTTGTTTTGGTTTAGATGGTGTCCATCCTTCCTGTATAGGCTACTCCTTTTCCAAAATATTCCCCAGTTCCTAATAAACCTAAATCCCTCCTCTGAACACCATTGTCTCATCCACACATTGGTTCCCAATTTGAGTTCTGGATGTTGGTTGGGACCTATGAAGCTCTATCTGGCTTAGTATTCCCCTACTCAAAACCTCTCCCTGAGCCATACTGCAAAAGCTGCAATCAATGGGGACATTTAATGTGGAGTCCCTCAGCATAACAGGCTGTTAACAGAATGATGTTTTCCAGGAGGGGACCTCAACTTTGTGGCCTATTCACCCCATCGGTCTGAAATAGCTTTGATTTTGGAGTATGCTAAACACCTAATTATTGGCACAAGTATTGGGGGAGGAACAGACATGATAAGGGCTAATGTTTGTGAGGAACAAGGATATTGTTTGAACTTGATTTTATCATAATTAATTTTTTTTTGGTTTGAGAGTGCATTCAACATTATTAATCCAACATCCCAAATCTTAAAACAGAAAAAGTTAAACTAGACATTAAAATGACAGGAGGTGTGCTTTTGCTTTGAAAAGAATACATAGTACTAATCCAATCAAGCAAGACAGAGCCTGAAACTTCCTACATCCACTCATAAAAATTAGAGTAGTACCACTGCAGTGAAAGAAAGGAGTTCTGACAGTATATTATTCAAAAGGAGAAGGATTTGACACTACTCTCAATTATACTTCTTATGGACAATCAGAGATTTATCATTTGCCTAAGGAGATCATAGATTACCTATAGACTACAGGAAGATACCAATGCATATATTAGTTATTACAGTCATGAACGAGTTCAACCAACTCCCTGCCTTTTGCAGAGCTATTAGTAATCTACTTCAAAAGGACTTCTTCAGTTATATGGCTATGAAACCCCAGAGTTAGCTAGAGCTATCAAATTACATCTCGATAAAAGTTAATTTGTGAAAAATTTCATCCTGAAACACATGCTTTGGAGAAAGCATTTCAGATTTCCTGCCTATGTCCCTGATCCAGCAAAGCACATAAGCATGTGGATAGTCCTACTGAAATCAATGGGACTATTGACATGGTCAAGGTTAAGCACCTGGTTAAGCACTTCGCTGCATCAGGTCCCTTAAGAGTCTAGGAAACAAATTACACAGAGTGGTGATAGACAATGATTTAAAGACATCTCACTGTCTCTTATATAAAAGTAGGCCAGTTTTCCACACCATCTGCAATCCCAACTGTTATTGGTGAACTTTGTTAGCATGCAGTTTAAGTGACTCTAGAGGTTATAAATTTCTCCTATGTACACACCTGTTCAAAGTTCAGCACAAATACAATATCCTGAGGACAGAAACAGACATGAAAGACTACTGCTTTCATGTGACATATGACTACCCTATAGTTCGATCCTTTGGGGATGAAATAAGCATATATCTAAACAAAATACATTCTTCTCCTGTGCTCTCTGTGTTAGATTTACTTGTACCTTCTGGACAGATTAATCTGGAAAGGATGAAATTGGTTGCAGGGAAGAGTGAGTAAATAAAGAATAGACCCCAAAACCATTCTTTTTGCACAGGGGCAGTGAAAGCATGCAGGCTACTTTCATGCTGGCTACACTCCTTTGTATACATTAAAAGCAGCATATGATGCCTCCTTTAAAAAACAAACAAAAAAATCTTCCATGATTTATCAGAGTTAAAATGCGAACTTTGGGATCACTGTTGTATAATTTTGAAGTCAAAGATAGATCCCCTGTTTGGTATGTTTGCACTGTGATAAAAATATAATAGTATTCTGCATTTTTATTGAATCTTTCATCTAGGAGCATAACACCTATCAAGCCTTGTGAGGTAAACACTTACACCCACTTTTCACTAAGTTAAGAATGGAGCTGGAAACAAAACTCAGAATTCCTACTTCAGAGACTTGCTCTAAAAAATAAGCAGTTAATCCCTTCCCATTTGGATGACATTTTTTTCATCTATTTTTAGGTTCTACTTTAAAAATCCTACACATTTCAAGCCATTTTCCCCCACACTGAATGAACTTTAAGCATTTACACTTAAAGTTTTACACTGGTTTTAACTATTTCCTTTCACTTTGTTTCCAGCATTGTGCTCATTTTTGACTGTCCCAAATAAAAGAGAATTGTAACATGTTGCTCATGTTCATCAGGAAATGCACTTCATTTATTTCTATTTAATTTTTTTCCCTCTGTAAGATGCAGCAAACCTCGAGGCCCTTATACAGCACAAACAATAAACACAAGCTGAGTAAAGAAATATGCCTGATTTTCTTAAGATGGTTATGAAGGGGAGAAGGGTAAAAGATAAAAAGCAAAAGGATGTTTTCAGTTAGTCAGCAAAAACAGATTTATGCTAGCTTTATCTAAAAGCCTGTACGCACTGCAGATTTAGGCTTTGCATTCAACCAGCATGATACACCGGGAATTTAGCTAGACAGCAAACACCAATTTTTTATTTTAAACTTATGTCTGCTCTGGAAAGCTCAAGCATAGAGACTTCACATTTGTGAATTTCAGGCACATGATCAACCTGGACCAAAAACTAACAGCTGTAGAGGCTATTTTTAGAAATGGAAATTAATCTCTCATCCCAGCAATCAAGGAATGAAGAGTGAGTGGGCTCTGTGTTCCAAACAATGAGAGGCGGGGAGGGGAAATAGAAGATATAAACCTTAGAAGTTAAATCTGGGGCCCATCCCCTTGACTTCAATTGGGCCAAGATTTCATTAATGGCACACATGACAACTTCTTGGTCTACTGAATCAGAATTAAGCTTTCATGGTGACAAACAATGAATGCCTGTCTACACAGCCAGGGCATGCACAGGACTCCAGATAAAATGGAGATAACAGAAAACAATGCAACGTACTGATAAGAATTACAGAAATATTCTACTTTTGCTATATCAAATAAACCATAGTAACCTTTTTAAAAGTAAAGAGACTGTGAGATTTAAATATCTCAGTTTTCTTTAAATTACAATCCATTATAAGAAATTTGAATTAAAAAAAAAATCAAGGTGTGTCATACAATCTTCTCTCTACAGATGTCAGGCTCATTGAAGAGCAGTATACCCTCCTCTTTTGCTTACCTCAGTCTTTCTCCATGTCCAACATGGTGTATTATCATTTTGTTTATTGTGTGGTCCAATTTGGACTGTAAACTACTCAGAGCAGGAACTTTGGACCAAATTCTATTCAGTTACTCTACAGTTAACCTGGTGTAACTCACTGATCCCAGTGAAGTTACTCCAGATTTACACTGTTGTATTAGGGCAGAGTATAGTCCACTGTCTTCATATTTTCTTCTAAAAGAAACTATACACAACTAAGGTGCTAAACATAATTCTGTACAGTTAAAAAAAGTAAAAATGCAAAGGTCAGTTGGAAGCTATTTAATGAAATTTCAGAGCTGCAAATGCCCTATTAAATCTGATTTTTTGTAATCTTTGTTGATAGGATGACAGAAATACTATTAGCGTTAAGGAAGTTCATGCAGATAAGTGCCACCAAATCATTTTCTTGGCCCTACTCAATCAGTTTTAGTTCTGGATTTGTGACACTCCATCTGTTTCATTGAGAAATCAGGTCCTAACCACAGATATAGAAAAAGAGCACTCCTGATTTTCCTCAGATCTATTTTTATTACAGACTGCACGGCTTTTGCTGATTTGTATGCAATTCCCAGAAGATATGAACAGAATCGGTCTTGCGGGGCTCAGTTCCTTTCATTTTTAGACGTCCCTTGGGACAGCTCCAGACAATTGGTCTTTTGCAGCCATCTGTATTATCATCACCACTGCTTTTGGTGTGTATAAAGGCCAACACCATATTAACCACCCTAAAGTCTAGACCTGCTTTAAGCAGAACTAGATAACGTGGCCATTAAAATGGTTGCAGCCCATCTGTACTTAAGATGCGCTTGAGGTAGCCCAAAGGTGTGAAATTTTACAACAGATGCTAACATACTCCTTTTGTTTCAATCACTAACCTCTAATCAGTACAACTCCCTTTGAATTGAATTTGCCAAATTTTAAGAGCTTCATCAGAGCCCAAACTCTGAAGAATCTTAATTTACAAAGGTAATACAGATCATCCAGCACTTACTATATTGCAACATGAGAATGAAAGAAATTTAAGCCACTGTGATGGTGTGTTTTATTTTTTTCACTCAACACTTGAATAACACAAGTCCTTTTTTGGGGAGGGGAGGGAAGCGAGAGTGAGGGGGAGCTTAAACTTCTCACCAGCACGTCTTTCCTTTCATTCCAGGTTGATCTGCCTAGTCTGAACATTTCTATCTTCCTTAGTTTTTCTGCACTGTCCATTACTTCGGAGTGTAAGCACTGACTTAATATATTTGGTCACCTTTAAGAAGATCACTGAGGGGGGGGGAGAAAAAAACTCCAATTCCTTAACCTCTCCTTGTCATCTGGTTTATTGAAGCCTGCTAACATTCAGAGAAGACAAAGGCACCCCTCTCTTTAACTCACAGCTGGGTGCCCAGTCCTGCACGCAGGATTTCAGCTGGAGTTGTTATAACAAGCACTTCATGAAGCGGGCGGGACACCCCTGAAGGAAGAGGACAACAGGATTTTGTTTGCCTTCCCACTGCGGCCGGTGGCTTCAGTGCCCTGCCCGCAGCAACCCCACCAACTTTTGCTCCCCCTACAGAGAGATCTTCCAGAAGGCAGGAGCACTGTGCCAATAATCTAACCCGTTCCCCCCCAGAACAAGCCACCCTGGCCCCAAGGAGTCACTGCGAAGGGCCGCCCGCGGCTCGAGATTCCCCGGCGCAGCAGCCCCCCGGCCCGCTGCAGGGGCACAGCTGGGGACGGAGGAGGGAGGCCTTGAACCCTGCATCAGGCCCCGCCAGGGCATTGCACAAAGCGCCTGCTCCGGCTCCGGCAGCCGCTCCCCAGCTTGCACCGACTGGCGGGGCGGGGGGTTCCCGCTTCCCCTCCCTTCCCAGCCCGCGGCGTGCCCGGCTCCCTTCCCTGCCGGTACCGGTGAAGCGGCCCCCGCTGTCCCCGTGCCCGCGCCGCCGCTGCAGGACGAAGTAGCCGCTGCTCTTCTGGGTGACCCACAGCTTGAGCGCGTTCTTCAGCAGCACCTCCTCGGGCCGCAGCCACATCTTGCCGCCGCCAGCCGCCTGCTCGCATCGTCCGCCACCCGCCCGGCCCGGCCCGGCCGCGGGGAGGAGCCTGCACGCCGCGCTGCTGCCGATCCCTCCCCGGGGACCCCGCGGCCGGGATTCGCGCCGCGGCCGGGGCCAGAGACGCCCAGTCCCCGCCCACAGCCCTGGCTCCCGCTTGGGACTCTGCATGGATCAGGCTCTCAGATCCTGTTCCGAGGGAGAAAAGCCCAGATCCCCAACTGCAGGGGGAGAGACCTTGTCCTGGGAAAAGCATCGCCACCTCTCCCTGTCCTGGGGGAAGAATCAGTCGTGCTCAAGGCAGACTCCCCGCCAGAGCCAGCGCTAGACATCATCACTCAGCAATTGCTTAAGGCCCCAGCGGCGCGAGGGTATCCCTTATTAATAATTAGTATGTGGATTTTTTGGAGCAAAAACATTCCTGAGTAGGGCCCCCAGTGGACGAGCACCAGGACCGACTCCCCACATCTCTTCATTCCTCTGAGAGTGAAATCGGTGATCCCTCTACACTTAGCCACCCTAGGCCGTTCATCCATCCACACCCACTGCTAGGAATCAGGGACCAGGTTCTCCTATATTCCCTCATCATCCCCTCCTGCTCCCCCTCAGAGAGCCAGGCCCTGCACATTCCAGGAGAGGTCTCCCTTTTTCACTCCTCCAGGAAGGCAAGGCCTTATTATATGTTAAATACCATACTGCTTGCTCCCTGGTGATAGTCAGATGCACACAGAGCCCTCTCAGCATCACAAATCAACCCTGATCAACACTCCTAAAGGACTAGCACACCATATCTGCCACACACACCCCCTGACACTCACACAGTATATTGCAGATTTTTAGCATGTATTTGCATCAGTTCAGATACAAGCCATGTGCAAGTTCCTTTGCATTTTAAAGTCACTCAGTAACATAAGTCATAAGAAGGTGGGGGAGGAAGTGATACCAAATGTTTTCTTTACAGAATCCCAACTGTGCAGATCTACTGGCCTAGGGCCTGAGCCTCCATACTCTTGGGTACCTGCTTAACTTTGAAATCAATGGAAACATTCATATACTTAAAGGTATGTACCTGTATAAATGTTTATAGAATCAGGGTCTTGATTATCACTTACCGGTAATCCTTTAAAGTATAAGAAAAATCTGGAATGGACTGGCATGGTTTAGTGCTAGCCAGGACTGTTTCTCAGCACGCACAAATTACTGACCTAGACTAACACGGCCACCCCTTTGAAACTTATTATTTGTGTTACAGGAATGCCGAGGCGACCCTAGTCAAGGACTAGGGTCCCATTGTGCAAGGTGTTGTACAAATAGTTTTAAAAGATGTTCCTTGTCCCAAACAGTTTATACTCTGTGTCTCTTTGGGCTTTATGAAATCCCCCTGGCTTCAAAATAAGTTTAAACCAAAAAACAAACCAGTGGTGTTCCTCCTGTTGCAGGCCAAAATCTTGGATGCTTATCCAGATGAATAGTTTTGAAGAAAGGACTTTGAAAACCAAGCAGCACTACTGTAAAGTCTGGCAGTATTTTACACTGGTAATCCTGATGACCACTGAAATATAAATGTCTAATTCCATCTCCAGAGTTCTCTCTCTTAG
>ML685801.1:6841984-6862395 GCA_007922175.1 Pelusios castaneus
CTTAGTCAGATTCTGATCACAAATAATAGTCAATCTGAAAAACAACAGAGTCCTGTGGCACTTTTAAAGACTAACAGATTTATTTATCGCATGAGCATTTGTGGGAGAAAATCCCACTTTGTCAGACGCTTTGAAGATGGGAAGGTTACAGAATGGGAGGAAATTAAATGCAGGGGAGTGTATGACATAGGATCAGGTCAGGTCAATCTGAAGTAATTCCATTACAACCACTGGAGTAACTCAGATTAGAATCTCACTCCCTCTCCAGAGATTCAGTCACTGTGAACTAAATTGTGTACTGCTAAATTGGGCAAAGTTCCCTATTAATTGAGAGTTTTGATTAACAGACAAAGGATTTGGCCCTCTGCTTGCAATGCCCAGGATGTTACATGTATTCTGAATTCTGAAAATTCCAACACCCACAACCAGCTACATGGTGCAGCCAAAGGTAATTGATAACTTGCATTTGGAATACCTGTTCTGATTGCTTTTTAGGCACCAATTAAATAGTTGGTCAGGCCAAATACTGTAATCTGACTATAATCTATTCAACTTTGTTTTCCTCAGTGTGTGCCGGATCTACATAAGTGCCAGAATTTTGTTTTCATACAACAGAATGGCAAGCATAAGGAATAAGTGAAAGTACTACTGAAATATTAAAGGGAACTGATGAGGGATGGAGGAACAATAATATCTTTTAAAATATTAATTATTGAATGATAAAATGTTCTTTAAAATGCTCATTCAGATCATGGGTATTCTGTAGTGCGATTTAAAGCAGTAAGCAGGCTGATGTTTTTTCCCTTTATAAAACAGTTTAGGAGATGTCAGTCTTTTCTTTTCTTTTCTTTTCTTTTCTTTTCTTTTCTTTTCTTTTCTTTTCTTTTAATTAAATAACTGCTTAGGGTAGCTAGATTTGTGAATTTTTATTCCTTTGTTCTGATTTAACACTCTTAATTGCCTTTTTTTAAAAACACTCAACCTTGACTGGTGAAAAGTGATTTGGACGGTACTTGAAAAGAAGATTGATTGAGCTGTTAGTCTCTAAAATGGGATTTCTGTATGAGGAAAACGTTTCCTAGGACTAGAGATTTAGAGAAAGATAGCAAACTGAGAGTACAATAACCTTCCTTCTATTTTAGTTATCACATGTCATGCACACATGCGCCTGTTGGTTATTCCTTGAGGCTTTCCTCTGGTTGAGCCTAATCAACAGCACTTCTTCAAAGTCTCAGGCATTTTAATCACATCAAAGTTGGTTAAATATCATATATTCAAAAGATATGCAATATGCTGTTTTTCTGGCCTATGGAATCAGTTGACGGAAATTAACACAAAACACCATTTATAAATGTCTATGGAGGATGAGACAACTGAAAACTGTCAAAGACCTGGAGAAGAAGTCTTTGTAAGCGCAAAAGATTGTCTCTTTCCCCAACAGAAGTTGATTCAATAAAAGATATTACCTTGCCCATCTTGTCTCAAGGACAGTATGGTAAAATAAGGTGGTATGTGATACGTACTGTAATAAATATTCCAGATAAATTGAAAATAACAATCTCATTCTTTTTCAAGCTGGAGAACAAATTTTTTTCTAGGAGTGAATTGTATGTTGAGTCCACTGACATCTGACTAAGGCTAAATAACAGTTGTAAGAAGAGTTTTACATTTTTACAACCCCTTTCAGTCCAAATCACTCAGCAAAATGCAGCCACCTCTGGTTGGCAACTAACTGGCTTTAGGCAATAATTAATGGAATGTGATCTTACAAGATCATCTTCCCCTACTACCACCTCAATTATTTAGTGATTACATCCAGCAATCAAGATATGAATGGGACTTAATCTAAGAGACTTTCTTAGGAATCTCACCTATAATCTTATATTGGTGATATGTACAAGTAAACAAAAAGGAAAAAAATGGTAATTCATCCATATGATTGGATAAATACCAAGTACCTGCCTGAGGCATTTGAAGATGCATAAACTTTGCAGAAGTTCTCTTATACATTCTGTAAAAGGACAGGAATATCTCAAACTGTATCACTCAATATCCAAATCAAGTCAGGAAACAGGAAAAGGTAACTTTCAATAAGGCGAAGCTTTATTTGGAAGGAATAGACAGGGATGATTTAGTTGGGGGTGGTCCTGCTTTTAGCAGGGGTTGGACTAAATGACCTCCTGAGGTCCTTTCCAACCCTAATCTTCTATGATTCTGTGAAAGAAAGTAAGGTTTCTGAGTTCCTTCCATCCATAATATGCCTTCTGAAACTGGCTCTGGCTTATTTATCATCACCCATATCATTTCTAGATTTGAATAAGAAATAGCACAAGATATTGAATTGGCAGTTCAGACTACATGAAAGCATCCAGCAAAAAGCTCTATGGAATATTTCAGAAAGGTGTGGTGCTGGATATGCTAGGAATGTGGCATTGTACACAGACATAGTAGAGGGAAGCAGTATGTCATGTAGTTAGAGTAAGTATGATCTTCTATTCCTGACTTGTTCTGCGTACATCCACACAGCAAAAAAATCCCTGTGGTAGCAAGTCTCGGAGCCTGGGTCAACTGACTCAGGCTCATGGCACTCAATCAGCAGGGCTAAAAATAGCAGTGTAGCTATTCAGGCCCAGGTAGGAGCCCAGGCTAATAGTCGTTCCCCTCTCGTTGAGTTTCAGAGCCCAGGCTCAGCCCAACCTTAAATGTCTGCACTGCTGTTTTTAGCCACACAGTTGCACAAGCCTCACTCAGTTGACCCAGGCTCTGATTCCATTGAGATCATGCTGCCAGAGACCCTCACTCTGGCCATACCAGCTCCTCGGAATCTGCAAAAGTTAATAAATTTAGGTCTGTAGTAACTTGTTATTGCAAAATTCAGGGCTTTGGAGGGGACAGAATGGAAGTGAAGTAAGTAATTCAACAAAGGAACCTGAGACTGCATTCCATGCTGAAGAATGTTGGTCCACTTATGTGGATGATCCTTCCATGCAGATGTTAGTGGAAGTGCTCCAGAGTCTGAAGTATGCATCCATTGTCACACATGACTAGCTTGGAAATGGCAGTTAACAACAAAGTACATTTTTTTAGCATTCGACTGGTTTTTATCTTCACTCTTGTGCCAGTGAAGTAACAAACTCATAGATATCTGTAATAAATCTTAGTGCTTTGTTTATTGACTATATTTATTGACTATTTATAGTTTAAATTAACAATGACTTTGTAAATGGCAACATAAAAATATATTTTGTTTTCCCTTTTGACTCAAGGAGATAGCCAGTATTTGGGGTCTTGCATGTTGTTTTGGTTAGGGAAAGATATTGATGATGGAGCCAGATGTTTCTTTGGTGCAGTTCTGTTTATTTACCAAGAATGTACATAAAGTTCTGTTTTGCATAATGCAGTAGGAATCAAACAGTTGGACACAGTTTCTTTGCTCACAGGTTTGCATGGATTATTAAATGACTGCATTTCTAAGATGGCAGTCTTTTTCTGGATCTGGATGCAGTCCATGGCCTACAAAGTGGAAATATTTTGGCACAGTTTTCATTTTTCTGTGTTGATTTTCAGACCAGAAGTTCTTATTGTTTTAAAGATTTCCTCTAGGTGTTTATTGTGTTCTTCCTCTGAACATCCATACACCGGAATACCGTCCATGTAGATACTAACTCCCTCTTGGAGTCGTGTAATAGCTGAGCCCTTTTCTCAGTGAAAAATGTCAGGCATGTTACAAATGCAAAATGGAAAAACGGGATGAAATGTTGTTGATCCAGTCAAGCTATTATGTCTCCAATCCTGAAAGCAGCTCAATGCAGGGGACCTGGGTATGCCTACGCAAAGCAACTTGCATGATCACAGACTAATTTAGAACTATTCTTCTATTGGGATTTCTCTCAGCCCTTTAGAAGTACATAGCTTTGAGCATACCTTCTATACAGCATTTGAAGGATGTTTATAAGTGTATGCTAATTATACTTTTTTCTCAGAATTTTTTTATTTAAATATGAACAATTAACATACATCTGTATCTTCCCTTTCTTCCCGTATGACAGAAGCAATAGGAGTGTACATGCCTCAGCTGTTCACGAATTCTCACAATAACACCATTACTCTCCATTCTTTCTGCCTGCTTTTTGGCAGCTGTGGAGCAGATATTCTCTGAGTAATACTCAGTACACAATAGAACTTTACATTGGGTTTCAGTCAATCTTTATACTTTGAACAGCATTAGAATTCATTTGGTTCACATCCATGTTGTCTTTGCAGCCCACAACAATACAGAAAAAGTATGGTTTGCCTTTTCATTCCACTTATTCAATAAACAGCCCTTTGCCTTGTGGCGCACCTCCTGGGGATTTCCAAATGGCATGGGTAGTCAGAAGCAGCCAGAGTGGCAAAATGGTATCATAAATCAATTCTGATATCACAGAAGTGTCAGCAGCACCTGAGTCCATGTTAAAACTAATATTTGTGCAGCTTTCCTTTAAGATAATTTTCCAAGCAGATTTTGAATAATTCTCACTCTGGGGATCTTCAAAAGCAAGTTTCTGTTGTCATTGCTTCTTGCATTGTTTTGATATGACAAACTCTAGATCAGTAACCTTTCTTTTTGTACTTTCAGCACGTGGCCATTTTTGCTAGCTAGTGATCATTCTGTGTATGGTTGTGGTGGTTGCAGCTCTCTTTCACAGGTAGTATATTTCAGCTTCTATCTGACAATTACTATGCCCCCATGCTTTATTGTGTGCTAGCATTGTTTGATTTCCTGGCAGCAGTCTAATTTAAGTGTCTGACAGTCTCCATTGGTACAGAATTTGCAGGCTTTTTTCCGGTTTGTGGTGATGAGCAATATGGTCTTTTATTATGGTCACAAAAAAAGTGAAACTGAGATTATATGATTCCAAGAGAAAATATCAAGGTAATGAAAATGTAAAAAAGAAAGAAATGGCCAAATTACTCTGTTTCTCATGTATCCTTTCTAAAAATCTGTCTCTCCTCAATCCTATTGCATTCCGCCAATTCGCATAGGTTTCTAATAAAGGCCTGAGCAGTCTCCCTTTCATTTTGGCAATGATGATACCAACATGCCCTTTCATGTTTTATATTCTTTTCAAGGACAAAATATTCATCACACTTTCACAGAAATATCTCCTAACCCTCTGTATGCTCTTTATTAGAGATGTAGAATGATTTGAAAACATGCTCTGCTTCCCATCCCAATTGCACAGATAAGTATGTTTATTTGGACATCTCTTTTTCTTCCTTTGTTATGCTTTGTGCTTTACAGTAGCTGTCTTAAATCTGGAAAATCATGTTTCCATTCTTGCCATTCAGCAATGGTGACAAAACTGAAAGGCTTTGGATGTTTAAATTTATCCATTTCTTTCAGGAACAGACCCCTTCTGATATGTATCAGACACATCAAGTCAACACTGTGCAAATTTTCAGACATAGATGTTAATTTTGAGTGAATTTAGACAAGTTGGACCTAATTTTCCAATGGTGCTCAGCACTCAGTTCCAATTGAAGTCAATGACAGTTGTAGGTACTCAGCACCTTTGGAAGTCTGGTTCAAGGTATCAAGTTCAGCACAAACATTCAGTGCACATTTTTTAAAACTTTGCACTTAATCCAGTGCCTTGGTTTCCTCATTTGTAAAATGGGGATACTACTTGACCCTAATCTTAAAATTGGGTATGAATATTAATTTAATGTGTATAAAGCACTTCAGAACTGGAAAGTACTAAGTATTATTTTTACTTTTTAAACATCAGGCTGTCGCTGCACCTCTGCACCTTTTCACAGGTAGTAAAAGTAGTTTTCTCCCTTTGTTGAGAAAGTTGTAATACTAGAAATTTTAAATATTCAGAATTTCTCTGACTACAACCAAATTGCATGAACACACTATCTAGCTTTTTATTGTGAACACCGAATTTTCTGATACATCAGCACTTCACAATGATCTCTTTTTTTTCACCAGGTTGATATGTATTTTGGAGTGTATGTGACTTCATGCCTTCATGTTACAATTACACATTTATAATTGTTTGTTAGTGCAGTCATATTAGATGTTCTTCTTTACTGACAGTCATCAGGACAATAGCAAGAGTGATAAAGAGCTCCTATGTGCATGCAGAAACATTCCCATCATCTCAAACTATCCTAAAATAGTTCCCAGTTGATGTATCCATATGTAGATGACTGTTATCAAGCTTGACATAAAATGTTCTTAATTTTGACATTTATTATGAAAGTGGAAATAACTTCAAAATTCCTGTGACAAGTGGAAATTTGGGGTGCAGTCAATCTAACATACCTGGCTTCTGAACGAGGGAAAGGTGATAACTGCTCTGTTCCTGGATCTTTTTGCCAACTGATCTATACAGTAGAACTGCTGACAATTATAGCTGTGTGATCTACCTTCCTGCACATAACACGGGGAAAGTAAATTGAGGATCTTATGCTATCCCTTTTTTACAAAGAATAGTCCTATGATTAAGGCACTGAATTAAGACTCACAAGGCTGACATTAAGTTCCTAGCTCTGCCTCAGATTTCCAGTTTAACATTATGCAAGTCACATAATACCTCTGTCTCTCAGTTCCCAATTTTCCTTTTGTGCATTGTACCCTGAAGTAATAACAGATAGGTCTCTGAAATCATCTGCTCCATGTTCACTGGGCAGTCAAAAAAGTGAAAAGACTGATGGGAACAGTTAGGAAAGGGATAGATAAGAAGACAGAAAATATCATAATGTCATGATATGAATCCATGATATGCCCATACCTTGAATGCCACACACACTCGAAGTTGGAGAAAGTTGCAAGATGGAGTTTCTCAGGCAAAAGCCTGCAGTTTCTGTTTTTACAAACTCCTGACAGTCTCTCCCCTCTGTGCTGCTGCATGATTCTCTTTACTTCTACCTGAGCCAGGGAGGGTATCTGCATTCCCTTTGTGATGCAATTCTCCAGCCTTTGTGCTAGAGATAGTCCTGAGAGTCTGAACCCTGTAACATGCTTCACATCTGTATACGTAGGTGGCTGTAGGAAACATGGCACCATGGCAATTATGTAGAATATGTTATGAGCATTCACAAAGGAACCTGGGATGGCATATTTGGCATCAAATCACACAATTACATTGCAAAACTGAACAGAAAAGTTACATAGATCATGCCCTATGGGTGCACAGAGGTGCATCCCATCACACATGGTGTACAGCAGGTTGGGCACCTCAGATTCCTGTTCTGATTGGGAACTCGTGATATACTGTGTGGCCAGTCGCAATGTGTTCAGAACACTGAGAGCAACAATGGAGAGCAGAGCAGGACCCACCCTTTCAGAGACAGATGGCTGGTGCTCAGGAAATGGGGGGCTGTTGAAAATGTTGCGAAAAGCAGTTAGGAACACAAAGAATGACAGGACCCACACTCGCAATGCAGTGCAACAGTCTTTATCTTCTCACAACTCCTAGCAGCACAAGGTGGGGAGTGGCACAATGGGATAGCTGTCCACAGTGCACTGCTCTTACTGTGTATGCAGACCACCAAGTATGGACGTGCTTTGGTGACACGAGTGTTTTGTGGACAGATACCAGCACTGTAATTACAGCATCAGACGTGATAACTTACAGATGAAGTAACTTGCATCAACAAAACTTTGTAGTGTAGACAAGGCCTGGATGACAGGGAATGGCTCACTTGATAATAGTCTTATTCTGTTCATTCCTGTGAAGCTTTTGGCACTGGCCACTATCAGAAGACAAGATACTGGGCCAGATGGACCACTGGTCTGACCCAGTAGGGCCATTTGTATGTTCTTATATATCTTTCTCTCACTTTGTGTCTTTCTTGCTTATTTAGAACTTAAGCTCTTCAGAGCCAGGACTCTCTTTTAATAAGCATATTAGGAATTACTCTATTTGTCTGGGTGGGTGTGTGTGTGGGGGGGGGGGTGATGTAAGCATAACTGTATTGAAAATAATCATCATAATAATGTCCCAAAAAGAAGTCTACAGTAGTTGCCTTGGAAAACAAAAGAAGAATGCAAAAAGCAAGTAGGTAGAAAACACAATGCTTTCAGTTCCACATAACTAGAACAACAGAAAATCCCCTTTGCTTACTCCTACACTAAGAACTATTATTTCTTCTTTGACCTTAAGTTTACACTTCTGGCTCACCACAATCAGAAGTTTCTATGGGATGTGAAACTTCTAACTTCACTCCCAGTTTCTGTGCCCAGAGCTTGTTAATCTGCGAGGTGTAACCAATGTTCCCTCTAAGGTTTGGCGGCTTGTGTGCAAAATTTTCAAGCCGTGTGCAAAACTTTTTCTGAATAAAATTTTAGTGCAAACTCACACGACAGAAATTATAGGCATTAATTGAAGTTAAAGTGATTGTAAACAGAATTAATTAATTGTGTTTAATTAATTGAATTTGAATGAATTTTGAATTGAAATTTAATTTTTAGAAAAGTTTTTAGTTAAAATTAATTTTTAAAAAGCTTTTTAAAAAGGAAGGAAGGAAGGAAGGAAGGAAGGAAGGAAGCAAAGAAAGAAAGGGAAGGAAGGAAGAAAGGAAGGAAGAGGAAGACAAAGAAGAGAAAGAAAAAAGGAAGAGAAAGAAGGAAAGAAAAAGGAAGGCAAACAAGAGAAAGAAGGGAAGAGAAAGGAAGAAAAGAGAGAAGGTAGGAAAAGAGGCGGAGAGAAGGAAAGAAGTAAGAGAAAGAATGAAGAGAAGGAAGGGAAGAGAAAGGAAGGCAAAGAAGAGAAGGAAGGGAAGAGAAAGGAAGGCAAAGAAGAGAAAGAAGGGAAGAGAAAGGAAGAAAAGAGAGAAGGTAGGAAAAGAAAGGCGGAGAGAAGGAAAGAAGTAAGAGAAGGGAGGGAAGAGGAAGGAAGGCAAAGAAGAGAAGGGAGGGAAGAGGAAGGAAGGCAAAGAAGAGAAGGGAGGAAAGAGGAAGGAAGGCGAAGAAGAGAAGGGAGGGAAGAGAAAGGAAGGCAAAGAAGAAAAATAAAAAAGAAACAAACAAACCAAGGCTGCTGGCTGTGGGGACCCGAACGCGGTCCTGGGAGGCCACCGGCAGGTCAGAGCAGACCCCGACACCGGAGACCGATCCTGGCCCCGTGCCGGGAGGCCGAGGCTGTCGGCGGAGCGGAGCTGACCCTGGCCCTGAGCCAGGAAGTCGAGGAGGCCGGCGGGTAGGAGACCGGGAGCCTGCCCCGGCCGCGGCCACACTGCTGCCCCGGCCGCATGGGGCAGGCAGGCAGGCCCACGCACCTGAGCCGAGCCTGAGCCTGCCTGCTCCGCCCGGGGGGCGGGGAGAGCCAGCCCAGAGGCCGGGCTCAGGTCGGGTCTGCTGTGGCAAAGCCACAGCCCCGGGGATCTGGAGGGGGCGGTGGGGGCTGCCGGCCTGCACGGGGGTCCGTCATTGCTGCGCGGGGGTTGCGATGGCCGCTGCGCGGCCGCGCACCCGCGCAGCTTAGAGGGAACACTGGGTGTAACTATGAACAAAAGAAAGAAAATGTACAAATTTTCCCATTCAGTGAAATTGAAAGGATTAGTTCAAAACTGATAAAAGGACGTTTGTTTTTTTCACATAATATGTAATAGAACTTATTACCACAAGCTATCACTGAGGTCAAGAACATAACAGGATTCAGAGAGGGAGTGGACAGATGGACAAAAAGAATATCCAGGCTTATAATTGTTAATGCTAAAAACAGAGTTGTTGAAAGGATATAAAGCCTCGTACTTCTCCAAGTTTAAGACAATCTAGATTTGGATGATACCTTCTTGAGGAGCAGATTAAAGCTTTGAATTTGTATTTTGTAGGCCTCCAAATTAACTGTTAGAGCAAAGTGTGGAACTACTTGATACCTCTCTCTTTGTAGTGTAGTCTACAAATAGACTGTAGTCTATTTTATGCTGGTAATAATTTCTAGTGTGAATGTGATACAGATAGGTGTGAATAACATTTATCATTCTTTTGTCTCTCAGCTCTTCAGCTCCTAACAGCATTCTTTTCTTTTCTACCCTTTATCTCAGAGCAGAAATGACACTATAGTTTTCATGATGTTTTGTGCTTCCCGCTTACACCCCATCTCTCCTAACAGGAAAATAATAGACAGCACAGGCTTGTTCATCCATGCCTTGATGGTTTAAGTAGAAAAGATTCCCCAATGTGTCTTTATTCAGACAAACAAAGCTTGTTTGGAATTACCGCTGAGCGACGTACGTTTTGCTGATATAAGCGTTTGTGTGGGCGGCACTATGTTGGCAAGAGAGGCTCTCCCATTGACATAGCTTCCACCACTCATTTAGGTGGTTTCATTATGGCAGTGGGACAGCTCTCTCCCTTTGAAATACCACGGCTATAGAAGCGCTCTTTCAGTGGCACAGAGGTACTGATACAGCTGTACTGTTGTAAATTTTAAGTGTAGACTAACCCTTAGTCTGAAGAAGATATAATGGTAGCCCCTTCCTCCTTTGCTAATACAAGTCTGAGTATCTGCTCATATTGCTTTTATACCCATGTAACTCCACTGACTGCAACAGTTTACTCACTGTTTAACTCATATGAAAGCAGGGCATCTACCTAGCTCCACACAAGGTATCCAGAAGATGCCTCTCTTAATAAATTTTAGCTTACCCCTGCAGAAATGCACTCCGTCTGGATCCTTAGGTGGTGGCTCCCTTGTGCAGCCCCAGGAGGGGAGCTGTGGACCACTTTGAAAGACCCTGCACCACACGTTGGGAACCACTGATCTAGGGTCTCTTACAGCCCAGATAAAAATCCTAAGCACTAGGCTGAAGGGATGCCTCTTTCCCACCTCACCATTTTATGTGGAGCTAGACAGGTGCTTAACTCATTCCAGCAATAATGCCTTAGATACATAAACCATCTGATTCCACGGGAGAGGTTCCCAGTCATGGACTGTCAGCAGAGATAGGCAACTCCTTTTGACTGTGACTGGCAGTGTGAGCAGAATCCTCAAAGTTATCCACACATTAGGAGAAGCGTCCTTTGGCTCTGCATCACAAATGAACCGGAGAACTTGGAGTGGAGAGAGCTCTTGTGACAAATGTTGTCCAATTTGACATAGAGTTCTTTATCTTTGACGTCTGAACATTCCCTTTGTGTCAGCATCCTGTGAAGATTTTTCAAGAATGTTTTCCTGTCTGTGCACAGCTTACTAAGGTCATACAAAATCCCCCAGATCTTTTGCATTGCTTTATTTACCCGAACCTTTCCTTCAATGGAAATTTGAGCAGTCAATGAGTGAGCACAAAAATTCCCTCTTGACGTTTTTCCCCGAACTATCTATCACCTCATCTCTGTCTTTGCATCCAAGTATCTCTTCTTCTGATGAATATGATTTTCCTTGAAGACAGGCTCAACTCCTAAGTTTTCTTCCATTTCTTTGGCAGCAGTGATGACATCTTCAAATCCGTTACCTTTGTAGACCACAATGAAATCAAAGCAGCTTCTCATCAAAGTGGTAGTGGTCGTGCTGTCCATCAACTGAGTTTTTAATGCCTTGCTTATAATATTTATTTGGAACAGGATATCCTGCCCACCCACAACTGAAACCAGACATTTTGAAATCAGTAATCTGATTTGCCAGGCTTTGTGGCTTGTGTTGGAGTCCAGTCTCCACTTTACTCAACTGAGCCAGTTCCATCAGGGTGTTGTAAACCTCGGTCACTTGGTATCTCACTGACCGTATGCTGTTAATGGAGCTCTCCCAACGAGTGTCACTTCATGGCTTCACAGTCAGATTGGTAAAACTGTCTGTCAGGCTCTTCCACCTGATAGTTGCCAGAATGTATATCTTTTGTGGTACTCCAAAGAGAGATATTCAATCTAAAGAAGGTGACATTTCATCTGACACAACCAGATTGAGGAAATGGCAGATACAGGGCTTGAAGAGAACTCCTGGATTCAGCACAAGGATCCTTGTCTGGGTGCCACTGTTTCTTCCCTTCATGTTTACACCATTGTTGTAGCCTTAGCTACAGCTGTCCTGAAGCCTTTATTTTATTCTCATTCAAAACATTCAGAAACGGTTCTGTTAGGCCTTTTCTAGTAGAGTCGTCCACACACTGGAAAGAGATCGAATGTTCTTTTACTTGGATACAGTCATCCTCATTGTCAACAAATCTTACTGTAAGTGACATCTTTTCACTTGAACTAAAGTTGGGAGTACAGTTCGTTATTACAGTGTAATACTTGGCTTTGACAAGCCACATCAATATATTATCAAGCACCTTCCTTGCCATAAGATCAGTCAGTTTGTTTTGATTTGTTTTGCTGCAGTAAAGGTCCATAGCATCTTTACAAACTGCTTAATGTAGGTGCTCACACATGACATTGTCTTATTTCCCAAGGAGCTCTACCAAACTGAGGAAATTACAAAAGTCTACATTTCGCAGTCTTAGGCCTTGTACACATGAGCATTTTATCGTGCATTAAAACTCATTACTGTGCGATAGCAACAACGGCGTTCACACGTGCAACAGGGCTGTTGCTCGTTAACTGCCTTTTTGTAGCGCAATACAAAAACCACCTCGATGAGGGTGGTAACAGCTAACGCGGAACAGCTGTTGCGCTTTTGCGCTCGTGTGTACGCTTACCGCGCATCGTCTGGCCTCCGGAAGTGTCCCAGCATTCCAAAGTCGTCCTCTCTGGTCTTCCCCCCACCCGCTCTGTGGCCGTGACAAAACTGTCCCCGTCCTGCCCCGAACTTATTCCCGGGATTTTCAAATTTCTAGTCTGTTTCACTTCCTGCTCTCTTCCTCGTGGAGTGTGTTTGGGCTCCGATCATCATTAGCAATGGCGGCCCGCCGTGGAAGACGCGCACCCCTTTGGAGCATGGCAGAGGTGCTGGACCTGATCAGCATCTGGGGAGAGTCCGCTGTGCAGGCGCAGCTACATGGCAGCAGGAGAAATTATGATACATTTGGCATAATTTCTCGGGCCATGTCGGAGAGAGGGCATGATAGAGACACTGTGCAGTGCAGATCAAAGGTGAAGGAGCTCAGAATAACCTATCACCGAGCGAAGGAGGGAAACCGCCGTTCTAGATCAGCGCCTGCAACATGCAGGTACTATAAGGAGATAGAAGCCATCCTCAGCGGGGACCCCACAACCACTGCCAAAAGTCCCGTGGACACTTCAGCCCCTCCTCGTCCGGTGATTGCCAGAGCCGAGCAGGATGAGGACGTTGTTGAGGAGGAGGAGGAGGAGATGGAGGATGACATGGAGGAAAGCGCAACCGCGTGTAGCCAGGAGCTCTTCAGCAGCCCCGCTGAGACGTCCACCCAAGGCTTGAACTGCAGCTTGTTCTCTGAGGCGGCAGAGGGGGGTTCAGGTAAGTTTCTCCTTCATTCAGCTCTGCTCCTGCTAAAAAATCATTGTCTGGGGTGGGGGTGCTTGCGGGTCCCCGCTGTGCACGCTATTTACTCTGCATTCATTAGAAGGGCATCAATACGAGCAGTGATTGTAAAATAATCATCTGCATTTAGGTCAGTAAAGGTTTCCTCGATGTACCTCCAGAGCCTAATACTCAGGTTAGATGGGAGAGCGTTTGTGTCTACGCTCCCAAAGACGGATACTCTGCCTCTCCAGCTGCAAAGCACAGCCCTGGGAACCATGGCAGCACACAGTGCAGCAGCATACGGTCCTGGCTTGCTACCGGCGGCATGTAGGAGATGTATTCGAGATGGCAGGGGCACTCTGAGGAGAAAGATATTGGGTTCCATCTGTGTGCCCTCTGCAGATTCTTAGCCCCCGGTAAGCCGACTATTAGAACGTACCTTGTCTGCTTCAGCGAAGCGTAGTATGTTGACCGCCCTGTACCTTCCAGTGGAATGTGCTACTGGAAGGTTACATTGGTTATCTATGCTATGTGTTAACAATGTCTTTATTGTTATTTTTGTATTAGAATTGAGCTTCACAAGGCCGGTGTCTACCCCAGCTGACCGAATGAGAAACATTCGGCGGCGTGCTCGTAGAAACAGGGAGGATATGTTTCACGAGCTGCTGAAAGCAACACAGGAATCCTCAAGGGAGAATAGAGCCTGGAGAGAGGAATCCCAGCAGAGGAGGCAGAAACACAGGGACGAACTGATAAGCGTCATGAAGGAGCAAACAGAACTGCTCAAGAGCATGATTGCTTTGCAATCCCAGGCAATAAATGTCCGGGCTCCACTCCAGACAGTTCAGCCGTGTCTGCCTCCCACTCTCCGCAGTCCCTCAAAGCATTTCTTTGAAGGCCACCCTCCCCCCGATACAGGACAAGATCCAGTTCCCCCCCCCCAGCTACTTTTATGAGACCCGGAGCTACACCAACCTGTAACCCCACCCCCACCTTTTAGGTTTTAATAAAAACAGTAACAAATACTTTGAAGAATGCATTTATTTATACACATTATTGAAATGATCCTAAGGTGCACCTGATGCGTCATGGAACTTAACTAGGGGAGGGCATAATTAAAATGCTCCCTGAGTGCCTCCCTTATGCGGGCAGCCTCTCCTTGTGCCACCCTAATACTCCTAGTGGCTGGCTGCTCGTATGCTTCCTCGAGGCGCTGTGCCTCCGTAGCCCACGTAGGGGAAAACTTTTCTCCCCTACTGTCACAAATGTTATGGAGGACACAACACGATGCAATCACGGCAGGGATCTGGTCCTCCGCCAAGTCCAGCCTCCCATACAAACAGCGCCAGCGCCCTTTTAAACGGCCGAAGGCACACTCCACAGTCATTCTGCAGCGGCTCAATCGGTAATTGAACCGCTCCTTGCTGCAATCGAGGTTCCCGGTGTAGGGTTTCATGAGTCATGGCATCAGTGGGTATGCTGGGTCTCCGAGGATGACTATGGGCATCTCCACCTCCACCACTGTTATTTTTTGATCAGGGAAAAAGGTGCCCCCTTGCAGCTTCCGGTACAGACCAGTGTTCCTGAAAATGCGGGCATCATGCACCTTTCCCGACCACCCAGCATTGATGTCCGTGAAACGACCCTTGTGATCCACGAGTGCTTGCAGCACCATGGAGAAGTAACCCTTCCTGTTTATGTACTCCGTCGCGAGATGGTCTGGAGCCAAAATAGGGATGTGTGTGCCGTCTATGGCTCCCCCGCAGTTAGGGAATCCCATGGCAGCAAAGCCATCCACAATGTCTCGAACATTGCCCAATGTCACCGTCCTCCGTAGCAGGATGCGATTGATGGCTTGGCACACTTGTGAGAGGGCTAATCCGACGGTGGTCCTCCCGACTTCAAACTGGTTTGCAACGGACCGATAGCAGTCGGGAGTCGCCATCTTCCATACAGCAATCGCAACACGCTTCTCCATGGTTAGGGCTGACCTCATGTTGGTGTTTTTACGTCGCAGGGCAGGGGCCAACTCTGAGCACAGTTCCAAAAAGGTTGATTTCCGCATTCGAAAGTTCTGTACCCACTGCTCATCATCCGACAGCTGCATAACAATGCGATCCCACCACTCGGTGCTCGTCTCTCGTGACCAGAAACGGCGTTGCACCGTGTGCAGATGATCGGTGAAGGAGCTGAGCAACGTGGTGCTGTTGCTCTGCATGGCGTCGATCAGCCCCTGCTCCTCGGTGTCCTCGTCTGACTTGGAGCTCATTGCATACTGAGCAACAAGCCGAGATGTATTCAGAATGCTGAAGGCGACAGTGGAGATCAGAGCAGGATCCATGCTGTCGCTGTTGTGATTGATTGCAAGTGGTGCGGTGCGTCACTGCAATGTTGAAAATAGGCGCGAGTTGCTATTGGAAATGACGGAGACGCTAGGGGAACACAAAGCACCATGGGAAACTGACACTTTACCCATGGCGCTTTGCGTTCCTTTCCTTCATCCCATGATTCATAGCGCCGATTTAGGGGAAAATGGAACGATGGGATAGGTGCCCAGAAGTCATTGCGCTCAACCGCGATAATGCATGTAATTTTGTTGCGTTGCAGGGAGCAACGTGTGTACGCATTGTCCCGCAATAAAGGTCACATGAGTTTTATAGCGCGATTGCCTTGTTGCGCTTTAATATGATCGTGTGTACATAGCCTTAGATAGTCATCAGACATTACATCTTAAAGCAGTGCAGAAGAAGTCACTGTATTTCTTTTATATTGTTGCCTAGATAGGGCCTCAATAAATATCTCTGGCATCTCATTAAATATGTCCTTTGTAAGTTGCGATGCTCTACAAATCTTAAAACACAAGTACGCTTTCACAGTTCCACAATAAAACAATGTTCATAATAGTGCAGCGGGGTTCTCACTTCACTTCAGTTCCTTCTTATATCCCACTGACTGACTGGCGATGCCCCACCCTCTATATACCTGTGAGGGCACGAACAACATTCTAGGAGTCAAATTCCAAAGGGGTAGCCGTGTTAGTCTATTGTAGAAAGACAACAGAGTCCTGTGGCACTTTTAAAGACTAACAGATTTATTTATCGCATGAGCTTTCGTGGGAGAAAATCCCACTTCGTCAGACGCTTTGAAGATTTTCTCCGACGAAAGCTCATGTGATAAATAAATCTGTTAGTCTTTAAAAGTGCCACAGGACTCTGTTAACATTCTAGGAGGTTAGTGAAAAATAAATCCACATTTTAGTTCACAGATCTTATTTTCCCTTTTGTTGCTAACAACAAAAACAGCACTCTGAGCCTGGCATCCCCCAAACCCCAGGCAAGTGCCTGCTCTTAAAGCCTGCTCTTAAATCCGGTTAATTGATGTGGTTACAAATCAATATGGATAGCGTTAAAATTAGTAAATTAAAGGTTTTATGTTGTTTACATTTTCCTCCTATTCCCACTGTCTTGCCTAGTCTCTCTCCCTTTACTTTATTATATCATGACTAACCTATACTATAAATTTCTTGAGGCAGGATGGAACCATGTCTCTTATTTGCCTGTATAGTGCCATACACATTTAATTCACTGTACAGTTAATAGCAATTACATGCATGCAAGAGTCAGTGTGCAAACTATCCTAAGACTGGCCAAGTTGGTTAGGGCTGTTTGTGTTTAGTTTAAAATGGGCTTGCATCTTCATGTGGTTGACAATTCCAGGAAAAAGGATGTAACAGGCCTAAAGTAAAGAAGTCCCCTAGTTAATACAAAGATGCAGCAGAGATCTATCACTTGGTGCCACTAGATGACACTATTTTGAATGTTAGCTCATGGCATCTAGACACATGGTGTACTTTGTAGAAATTAGGGATGCTTCAGTTTTCTTATAGAATTGTTTGTAAACCTCTCCTGAACATAGCACATTTCATAGAGCAAAACAACCAGCTTCTGTGCCAATCAGGGATTGCTGCGCATTTGCCACCTTTTAAAAAAATACCTTATGTTGGCATGTGTGCCTGTTTTATACTTCTTACTTGTTTTCCTTTCTAGTCTGCCCACTAAGTCTGAATTATGGCCAAATAACATCCTGCTTTACTGTCTACTCTGTGCCCAGCTATGGCTTGCCCAGAAGGTATCCATACGGCAACTGGGATATCACACAGCTAGATAAACTGCAAATCACAGTATCTAACACAGCACATTCTCCACCAGTGATGCCAGAGTCTAAATTCTTAATATCCTGTTCATCATGACTGTTACTGGCAGATAAGTGGAAGTTGAGTGCGGCCGCAGTAATCCTGTGGTTTTTTCTTCTACTCTCTGTACCAGTGATTATCACTGACTGTGGCATTTTGAGGATACTAAAAATATAGACTTTTGAGATAGCTTTCTGCATCTAGTTAATTTGTATCTAATTTTAGTAGAAAAAAATACTTTGTACTTGCCTTGTCTTCAAAACACATTAAATATACACCTGCTTAATGGCTATAGAAATGTTCAAATGTCTGTTTCAGACGAAAATCAATAGCATGCTATTAGGCATCAAGATGTATTTTAAAAGCTTTTAGCATAAATGGAAGGTGGGGGAAATAATGAGACACTCTGAGGATGTGCAACATATTTAAAAATAATAAAGAATCAAATGGGAAACTTTGGAGGGAGTTGGAAAGAATGTCCAGCAAAGCATGCAGCGGGTGTGCAGAGCACTTTGAAAACATTATCGAATGAACAAGAAAGTATTGCAAGAAGGCAGCAGCATGTCAACAGAGATGAGCCAACTGCTGAGGAAAACAAAGTAATAAAACATTTAAAAAGATACTTTTACAAAGGGGCTTATGGTGTTTGTCATCTTCCCTTTGATCTATAAATATCACTGCTCCACAATGCTAAACAATGTATCTAAAAATACCATTACAATTTACTTTCTTTGCAGAGAAGGATCATATTGAGTTCTAAAAGCAAGTTTAAAAATTAATATTTCAGAGTCTCTTCCTGGTCACCACCATCTAGCTGAAAGTGACAGCGTTTGTGATAATGTGGGACCCAGATTCAAACAGCATGTAAACTGCTTTTTCTGTCTGAAATAGCAGATAAATAATCAGAACTTCAGGGTTTAACATTTAAAATATATAGAAAAGATTGAAAAAGCAAAATTCTCTCTACAATGGAAAATGGGATGGGAACAATTGTTTTTTAAAAAAGCAAAAATTCCTTCTCAGCTGAACAACTATTGTGTAAATGGTCAGGAGTTATGTGTTCTGCCATTTATTCTGATCTCTTGTCTGGACATACCACCTTCTAATGGGGTAAGATGCTTCTTTTCAAATTAATTTTAAACAAAACGTTAGGGACCAACATCTGCTGCAATGTAAGCAAGATGTCACTGTGTTGAA
Organism: Pelusios castaneus; assembly: GCA_007922175.1. Taxonomy (NCBI): domain Eukaryota; kingdom Metazoa; phylum Chordata; order Testudines; family Pelomedusidae; genus Pelusios; species Pelusios castaneus. The sequence continues at coordinate 6,860,744 of ML685801.1, forward strand.
ATAAAATGGGGTTACACCAAGGTTAACATTTTCTTAACTATATAGGAAAGGGGGAAGACTTCATTTAAGGTATAATTTTTGAAGAATTATCTCCCTTAGAATGGGATTTATAGACCAAAAACAGTCTGAAAAGACCATCTGCACCTAACCTTGAGTGTATAGCTGGGGTACCTAACAAGAAGTTCCTCGGATTCAGATACCAAAATCAGTATTTTAAAATATGAGGTGGGTTACAGTCATGTTCAGGTAGGCAACAAAATATATAAATGCCATTTTCAGCTACAAATATTGTTTTTACAGAGTCCTCATGCAGGCAAAACTTCTTTGCCAGTTTAAGGAGTAAATTAGGATTTCAGGGTATGCTGCAGAAATTGAGCACTCACGATGGTAACCGACAGACAATAACTTTTTTTCACATTGATTTAGTTGATTGATACTTATTAAAACAACCCTTTGAATTCAGCACTTTGTCAGAGTCCAGGAGAAAAACCCTTCCTGGCAGCTACTTAGTTTTGTGAGTACGAAATAGGAAAAACTGTTTTCCTTACTATAGAATAGAGTCAGGCACATAAGGAGAAAGTGATCACAAACAATTTGGTGTTTTTACATAGATGTTCCCTTCAACCATATTCATAGCCCTTTTTATTCACTCTCCCTGAACATTCATGCAAACAAAGTTTTGTTTGTAAGATTCTTGAAAAGGGAATTTTAAGTTCACAGTCAAAATTTAGCCTTTAGGACTCTGATTCCACAACTGGATCTGCATGGATCAGGACTTAAATGAAATTGTTTTTGGATGGAAGCAGATGTAATTCAGAATGGGTAGGTCATCCAGTTGGGGAACAGAAATATTGCCATCTAAGTAGATGAGCAATTGTACAGCTCAGATATTAAACTGCAAATACTGAGTAAATGCTCAGTGTTCAAAAATAATCCACATGCTAACGTTTTTTTCACACAAAATATTTAGAAAAGCAAGCATTTGTAGAAATCATTGTCTGATTAAGCAATAAAAAAAAATTAAATGAATGAATGGTTTTGTTTTGAATTGTTTGCAGTCCAGCCCTATTCTAGAGGAAATTTTATCCAAGATGTGAAAGAAGGGGTTGATAACAAAGTGGATATAAAAGGTCACTGACCTTCTTATACCCACCTTGTACATTGTTTTTTATCCATCCACAGTGAAATCCTGGCTCCACTGAAGTCAGTGGAAGTCTTGCCATTGATTTCAATGGGGCCAGGATTCCAGCTCTAATGAAGGCACCTACTGTGCTGTGGAAAGTGAGTAGGTAGTGTAGTAGGTACAGGCCCAGTACAAGGCCCTTAAACAGTTATAGGCCCAATATAAGGCCTTTAGCCTGAACCAAAGTAATGTTAAGATATTGTTAAACTAAGATATGTCAAGAGTTACATAAGCACAACTCAGCACATTTCATAAACCAGGCACCAAGACATCCAGGAACATTCCATAGATAAGAAAGAACAGGCTGACCCTTCCCAGTACCAGAAACATGATGGATAGGTGAAACCAACGTGTACAAGGTAATAGGCGGCACCTAACCGCATCAAGGGGCCGAACCTTGATACGTCAGAAACATTACGAAAGTTTCATCTAAGGGTATAAAAATGTATTTCTGGGATATGTTCGGGGT